>AWWV01010077.1:0-17761 GCA_001974805.1 Corchorus capsularis | reverse complement strand
ATATATATTGATTGCATTAACTGAAGACCAGAAATTAATCATCCACCATGATAAGTGTAACTACCTTTCCATGAATTCTTGTAAAATGTACCATAAAGTTTATAGAACAATTAAGAATAATTTTTAAGTACTAGATGTCTAGCTGCAACAGGTTCAGAAGCATACATAAAAAGTTAATCTATTGTTCTGAAAAGAGAAGGCCATTGAGATACATGTAGTCAATCACTTCACGGGTCTCTTCCAGTATTTTTCATTAATATCTATAAGGACATAGAAAGGGGTAAAGAAGCACAAAAGTTAAAACGAATGACAGACCTGATTCCAAGCTGCAAACTGAGCATTAAATCATAACTCCTGTGACCTTTGATGATAGTTTCACCAGGCCTCTTAACCTCTTTTGCTAATCTTTTTTGTCTCCGTTTTGCTCTTCTGGATGATGGCGAAAAACTATTATTTAACACAAGCTCACTAATTAAGACACCTTGCATATATTCACGTTCTAAGATTGGTGCAATTGATTCGCTACCATTTTCTCCCCCTTCTCGATAAGAATCAGATAACTCAAATGAAGAATCATGTCCAATTACTTTTTCAATAGATACCTCTAGACTCCAACGTCTTTCCAAGGAAACATTTCTATTACGAGATTGCTCTAGATTTAATAAGTTTCCTTCAGAGAGCTTATCAGAATTACGATGGGATACCCGGTTGCCACCGACTTTGACACTTCCCATGTCTACAGAAGAAGCATGGTGGATATGTGCATGGTTCTGCTTTCTCATATCTGGTAACAAACCTCTTTTTCTAAGAGCATTGAGGTAAACTTCTTGTGAGGCAGGAAGCCGACTGCCGTTTGGATAATATGTTCCTTTTCCATCCTTTAAACCCCGTGTCCAAGTCCCTACATAGCAACCACCATCGCTCCAAGTATAAATTCCAAATCCATGCATCATTCCATTTAACCAGCTTCCTTCAAAGGAGTCTCCGTTTCTCCAAGTGAGAGTTCCTTTGCCTGACATTTTCCCACCTTTCATATTCCCTAGATAAACATTTCCATTGGCCCAAGTATATTTTCCTGGACCTTCTGGTGTCCCTTGGATCCAAGAGCCTTCAAACACATCTCCATTAGGATAAACTTGATATCCTAAACCATGTTTGAGATTCAACTTCCATCTTCCCTTGTAAGTCAGTTTGTTAGAGGCGATATATGTCCCAGTACCATGAATATAACCACCTGAGAACTCGCCATCATAAAAAGTTCCAGAAGGCCATCTTATTTTGCCAGTCCCATGCCTCATCCCACGTCTCCACTCTCCCTCATATACACAACCCCCTTGCCAAACATACTTCCCTTGACCCTCTGGCACGTTGCCAAGCAATGATCCAGAATAAGCATCTCCATTTGGAAGCAAGAGTTCCCCAACTCTAAATCTAGCAGCTTCAGAACTATGGATAGCATCACCATTCGTTAGTATAGAACCATTTTCTTTGTCAGTGATTAAATCAAGAGATTTTGTTCTTTCTGCACGAGAAAGTCCCCCTTCCACATTACAAACAGTGGCCACAGGGCCAGACATGCATAATGCCCCAAAAGTTACAGTTTCTTAGAAGATAAATTAAGTCAACTCCGAAATTCTCATTCGACTATAGAAAACACCATAAAAAAGATTCTTACAATGAGATTCTGATGATGACCTCCTCCTTTTGATCTAAGAAACAGAATCAGCAATCAGACTATTCATTAGACAATTAATAGTAGAACAAAATATTCAAAGAGCATAAACAACTCTCTAGTCTCTACACTCTACAGCATATAAAACAGTGAAAATATCCTTCTTCAAGAGTAATTTACATTGTAAAAGCAAAAGAAACCAAATCCGGTGTGCTTGATATAGGCATCAAACATACTGCAAACACTATTTATGGCAATTCAACTCTTAAATCAGTTAAATAAATATAAAAAATGAAAAGAAAGGCAAACACACACATATACACATGAAAAGCTCAAATTAATAAAGTTTTTGGCAAAAATGAAGTTTATAAATTCTCGATTCATTATCTACAAGATATACTATCCGATAAGAAATCAACATCCAAGAAGAAAATCTTCAAATCTATATCTACATTATTTAGCTCATTTTATTCTATTCTCATTCAAAATCTCCATAAATCCTTCTGAATCCATTTCTCAATGCTCCATTAAAACCTTATCAACAAATATACAACAAAAAGTTACAACACAAGATAAAAAACACAAAAATCAACAAAAAAAATTCCACCAGTAAGCATCATACATGAATCAGTTTAGTGGAAACTCAAACATTGAAGCATCATTACGAAAATACGCAAACAAACGTATAAAAGCGTAGAAAGAGAAGACAGAGAGTACCTTTAAAGAAAAAGGATAAAGAGAGAATCAACGACGAAAGCAAAAGTTGCAGTCGAAGCAAAAAGAGGAAAAAGAAAAAGGAAAAGAAACGAAACTGTAGACGAAGAAGAAGTTTCGTTGCTGTTTTTAAAAGCTGACAATCTCAAAAACTAAGAAAGAAAAAACTCTCTTTCTCTATGTTTTCTTTCTTTCTTCTCTGGCGTTTGTTTCGCTTTTGAGAAAATCAATCTTTTCGATGGTGACGATTTTGGATCGAATCTCTAAGCTACAAAACAAGCACCAAAAACTCAGTAAGCAAATCCAAAATGCAAACAAAAATAGTATTTTAAATTAAAATAAAACAAAAAAATAAAAATCTAAGCATGCGACAGTTGCTGAAAAGACGAGTTTACCCAACTCCCCCACTTTGATTATTGACAGTTAATGGTAATTATTGGCTGATTAAGTTTAAATTTAAAAATGAGTTTAGACGAAGGTTATAGTTTAGTTTAATTAGTTTTAATTAAGAAGGCGATGAAAACGTCGCTTGCGGATCTGCTGTAGCTCGCGTGTGAATTGAGTTTTACAGCGTCGGGGGGTTTGACTTGGGGTGGCTGCCGTTTGATGCTGACATGGGCGGTGGGGGCCCATTTGATTTTTTTAATTTGACAAATCTTTATTCGTAAAGCTACTCATCTTTTTTTGGGTGGCTAATGTGTGATGAGGGTACTTTAATTAACTACTCTACACTACACTGTATCCTAGCCTTTTTTTTTCTCTAATTTTGGGAAATTGGATAGGATGGGACCCGCCAGGGTGGGGAAAAGAATTAGTTAATGATGATGAGACCTTTTTAGTAGTATTAGTTAGAATCTTTTCGGTAAAAAGAAATTGTAAAAAATGTTTATTGGAAGATTAAGATCAAGTGATTCAACATTTAAGTCACCCTTTTAATTGTTTTTTTAATGCCTTCTCTTTAATTAAATAATTTTTTTTCATCAAAACAAAGGTGGATTTAACTTAGTAAAGTTTTTAATTGGTTTGTAATTATTTGATGTTCTTTTCTAAGGGTATGATTAACCACTGATTAGTGTGTTCCATTTTTAAACCAATTAATTGAGTAATAAGATGTAAATTAGTCAAGCTATTGGTAAGCTACTTGAATTCAACTCTATGGATACCCGAATATAACTTTTTTTTATGGAGTCGAATTCGAGCTCAAGCTACTCAAGTCTCAAGTAATAAGTCAAAGGTAAGTTTGAGCTCCATTATTCAATTTGAGTGTACATAACTTGCAAACCTCGAGATGATATTTAACAATATTTACTTATATTTATAATAAAATATTTATATATAAATTTGAATATATATTATTTATAAATATTTACATTTTATATACTTTATATTACAATCGAATCTAAATGAGTCAAGTTCGAATATATCGAATATTTTCAAGTCGAACTCGAGTAAAAAATAACTAAACTCAATTTGAAGTTATGACATTGTATTTACTTAACTCGCCTCGACTTAGTTCAATTACATTCCTAAATATTAATTCATTTTAAATTGAGAATTTTTTCAATAAACACATTCTCTACTAATAGATTTTTTTCATCCTCTCCGATAGACAAATTCTTTCAAAAAAAATTTAAAAGAAATTCCATTTTTTCAATCTTGTTCTAATTTTTTTTTTAAGTATTACTTTTTTTGAGATTTTTTTATGTATTACTAATTTGTTTGGTTTATTAATAATCTTGTATATTGAGTAAATAATATATTTATATGGATTTTCTCTCGTAAGGAGTATGTCCTTTTTTTTTTTTTTGCCACAACTAGTTGAGCCGTGTCTAGAGTAGAATTGAATGACTAATAGATTTCATAATCTTGTACATTATTAATTAATTAATTAGATAATGATATCTTTAAACGCCCCATTAGTCTATAGATCTATAGATAATTAAATCTAACACTAGAGAGACACACTAATGATGAATTTAAAAAAGGAAATATGCAAAGAGGGGGCTGCGGTTGCTGCTGGTTACATAATTAGAAATGGGAAAACTACAATTTTCATTGGATTATTAGCTGGAAAGTTCATGTAATCCAAATTAGGAATGCTGGTTTTAGGATTCCCTCTCCCACACAATCCATTGAGAAGAAGGTTTTAATGTTAGTTGCCCATAATAATTAGCTCTTAAACATTTCTTATTACTATATTATATTTTAACTAACTAATACTTGAATTATTTTTTAGCATGTAAGTTGCCCTATTAAAAATATATTTTATCATGAGAAAGTATAAAATTAAATTAAATTAATAGCCACAATATTGACCATATATATATAATATTTAATAATAATAGAAAAAGAAAAGGTTGGTCGAAGAAGCTTCATCAACAGATAAATTTGTTTTGCTGGTCAACAGTCATCTTATACTTTAAGGAACAAAACTTGACTCATCTAATTAATTAAGTATTCTTAATTATGTGTACCCAAAATCTTAATTAATGTCAACTAGGAATAAAAGTTTTCAAGTGGATTTGGTACTTTGTCCTTTGGTGCAGTGGCTATTACTATTGAAAAACAGTGAAAAATTACCCCCACCCACCATACGTCAAAATCAAATCATTTTTCTAGTCTGGCCGCACAATTATAAACAAATAAAAATTATATGGAAAAAATTAAAAATCCTCTTTGATAGGCTGTAAACGAACCGAACACGAACGAACATGTCTATTTATATTTTGTTTGTTCGAACTCGTTCATGTTCGTTAAGATTTTTTGATGTGTTCGTTCCTATTCGTTTGTTAAGAAGTTCAGAAATATCAATAAATTTTCTTTTAAGATTTTTATGTATTTATACTTTTTTATTTCTCTATTTATAATTTTTTAATTTATATATTTATTCATATAAATTTAAAATTAAAATAAATAATAGATCAATAATAAGAAATAAACAATGAAATATTATAAAATTTAAAAAAATATAATTATATATATATATATTACTTTATTATAAACGAACAATAATCGAACATATTCGTGAACGTAAATGAACCAAACATCTATTGTTCAGGTTCGTTCGCTTATTAAACGAAGATAAACAATTCGTTCGAACTCGTTCTTTTATCTTAATAAACAAACACAAATGAACACTTAGTAAACACGAACTATTTGCCGAACGTTCAATTCCTTTACAGCCCTAGCATGTTTCTATACAAATCGTCTGGCAAGTCGGCAATTATATATTTAAAATTTAACTAATTTAGAGTTGAATCATATCATATTTTAAAAATAAAAAAATTCTCATAACGTTATTATTTTCATTAATAAGACTCGAATTTATAATTTTACTAAATGACATCTGACCTTTTATATTCAAATCAATAAGCGTTAATAGCCATTGAAAGTATATGGACAGAGAGAGAGAGAGAGAGAGAGAGGGGGGAAAAAAAAAAGAGGAAGAAAAAAAGAGCAAAAAAAATGCTATGTAGGTGTTTTTATATTTGTGTTACATATTGTTTGGGATGATATATATCTTTGGGCACATTCTAAAGTTGTGAACAAGAATTAATTGTTTGTGGAGAAAGAAAAGATGGATGTTTCATGTTTGGGACAGAAATGATAAAAAGTTAGCACTACTTTATATATAAAACCATAAAGTGGACATGTGACATTTTCGCTCTTTTAATTCATTCAATGCAATCCATGCAACACACACGAAAAAAAAAAAAAAATTCCCCAGAAGAGAAAAATGTTTGCCTTTGCCTTGCCCCCAATCATATCCAATGTCCATTTCAGATTCATCTTTATGCTAAGATGAACAATATGCCCTTTTCAAGTAGAGAATATAGATATGGACAGCTACGTACCAAACTTTCTCTCTTTGTTGCCTTAAACTTTTTTGGGGTGTTTCTTTTCTCTGTTCCTTTGGCGGTCTGCCTCTATTGAACTTTATTAAGCTCTTTCTGATTAATTATTATATATGTAATATGTACAATATTTTCTTCATCTTAAGTTTGAATGGGGACTTTTAATTAACTTAAGATCTTCTAAAATTTTCAATATTCTTAGGTGTTGACTAGTCTGCTTGTCGGAGGATTGCCATTTATACTTCATTCTTTTTTCTATTTGAGAGAGGGAAATTTGAATTCAAACTCTATAATTTTTTTTTACGAACCCCACGCTACGAACCCTACGCACTATCTGATAGTCATATTCAGTATCGATTAATGCATAGTAGAATTGTGTCAAACCTCAATTGGAACGATCGAAGATCTCTCAATATCTATTCTCTTTTCACAAGACTTAAACTCGAGATGTTGTTTGAGGAGCATGGAGCTCCTACTCAACCCAACATGTATCGGTATTTGAATTCAAAATCCTCAAATACATAAATACATATATATAAGCTTAATATCCAAATTGATCATCAAACTTTTGCAAAATAGTATTGTGTGATGTTAAATGTTCACATAAGGAACTCAACGAGGCCGTTAGTCACAATAACAAAATAAAGGGCTTAAGGGAAAAATATAAGAGTTTAGGGTATGCCTATAATAAAAGTTGAAGGTCTAATTTGTCACTTTGTCAAGTTCGAGGATCAATTTGAGACCCATATATGTATATATATATATACTATAATTGAGCCAAATATTCGGATCCTCTACATCTCCAAATTTAATAATGTTCAATTGCCCCAATTTATGTCCAATCTATCCCTGTATATTGACCGTTTTGAGAGATGGAATCAAAATCTACCACATTTTATCATCTCCCTCGGATGCCTTAGAATGTAGTTGCAAAATTGGTACCTAACAAACAGAGAGATGATTGATGAATGATGATTATGCCTTTTGGATATGATAGCCATTAAATTGAAAAAAGAAAATAGTAAAAATGTGGCAAAAGCACATGGGAAGAATATAGATATCGTAAAAATTGGGTCGGTAGTGGTTGATTAAGACAGGTGAGAATATGTATTGAGAATTTGAGATGACAATGCTAATAATAGGGCCAAAAATCCCTCTCCAAATTCAGCATTTCCACTGTTAAATTATAAGTTATAAGTTCTTATATTCGTGTGTATATATAATATAATATGGAATTATATATACTATACAATTTCGATACCAAAAAAGGAAAAAGAAAAAAAGAAAAAAAGAAAAAGAAAGTCGGTAAATTATAAATACCACAAAATTAATTAATTAGTGAACATATATATCTTGTCATTTTCGATATATATTTCTGCATTTTCCAACTAGGGTGACCCTCCTCATGTTTCATGCCGGTGACCGACCATTTTCATTTTTTTGTCTATATATCTTTCGGTTTTGCAATATTATTAAATTGCAACTATCCACATTTTATTAATTTTTCTTCGTGAAATATCTGATTATAGTGGTAATTATAGTGGTTTGTCTAGCTAGCCAAGTTTGATATGCTCACTAATTGCTATCTAGCTCTGAAAATATCGTATCGTTTTGTTTCGTTGTCACATTGGCCTACATATTTGCCTACTCCATGTTTGTGTTTAATCATGTCATTTTCTTTCTCCATCACTACTATAAATATGAATTAATTAAACACAACCCCAAGGACCCAAGCTATAAATCAAGCTTCTGTCACCATGCGGGAGGGTTGATTGACCCGTTGTACTTTTGGTTTTGGATTCTAATTAAGGGTTACACATTATAGATTGGAATATGAGATCTTATAGTTATAGGGCAAAACACGCATCAATTACTTGAGTTAAATGTATGATAGTGTAAAATACTGAAGTTAAATATATATATATACATATCAATGGAGTTTAGCAGACGACACATGAGGGTTCTGAAGGGTGACATGTGTCCCCTAGGGACTAGATTGAAATATTTAAAACTTAATTAATGAACATGTGCCAACTCCACAACCCGCTTATGGAGTCCAAAATTTACATTGCCGGTGTATCAAATAATTACTATATATATGATTCGATCGAGATAAATCAATTAGGGTAAATGTGTTTATCGAATTCAAGATAGCAAAAATATATAATACACACATTAAGTACTCGTAACAAATAAACTTATCAAATCGATCGTAACTTATATTAATATACTAACTAGCAAGTGGCGATATTGTATAATTTTCGCATTTAATTAGTTATATTTCTGAATGACCTGCCCATATATATTGCAATATTTCAATTTCGATTTTATTTAATTTGATTATTGATTATTAATAATTATAGTACATAGGTGATGCGTGGGAAGGTACGAAATGAGTATATATATATATATATATATATATATAATTTCTTAAAACCGAACCGGTAGGTGATCTCATGAGCTCCTATATATATATATATGATCATATATAAAATTGATTGATATAATTTTATATATAGTTCTTTCAAACTAGCAGCCTATATGAAAAGGAAAAGGAGGATATTATTCGGTTTGCTCACGTACGTATAGTAAACTAATGCCCCATGTGGTGGATTTATATATACCAACTAGAAAAGGAATATATATATAGAAAGAAAAGCATACTTTTTATGTACATGAAGGGTTTTGTTTTGTACTTCTTGTTATGTTGTTCATCACTAGAAAATATACTACGTACCAAAAAGTTTGTATATGCTAATTTTGAAATTTTAAATATATATACAATATGTTCTTTTGATGATCGAATATATTTTATATATAATATATAGCTAATCAAATTAATTAATTAGTCGCTTCACCATGTAATCCTAGCTATGCCAAGTTTTAGTCACTTTTTATTACTTTATTACACCCAAAACCTACGTATTGTTATTATAGTAATTTAAGAGAATTAGAAGTCTTCACCCTTTGTATACATATATGTGTATTATTGGAAATTCAATTATAAAAGTACTGGAAAACGGCTATCGTGCAATATATATAGAGATATATATATATATATAGTTTTGCTTGATTGGGGAGGAAAATGATGGCTTCATTTTGGGGATATGGCACCTTATGGCATATTGGATATGAAAATAGTCTTTTACAGTTGTCATGGTATAACCTTTGAGTGCATGGCTCAGTGCTTTCTCGATCGACTTACCAATAATTATCACTCCATATATGTTTCCTACTGATATGATGCCTGCAGCCAAAGAGCCCCATGCATCATGCATGTGGCCATGTGGCTTGTCTCTCATCTTTATAATTAACTGTTTATTCACTGTTCAATTTTTTTCATTCTGTATTAAGTGATACAATATAATTGTTAGGTTTTATGTCCTTGCAAATTTTTTGGCTATGGCTAGCCATTAAATCGCAAAATTAATATACAAATGATGAAACATAAAAGTGAAATAACTCAGGTACACCTAATTTAATATTGAACCGATCGCGAGTTCTCATTCTCATCAGGTTCTTATATATACTTAAATCCGAAATCACAAACTTTTTGATCTAAAAAAGGGACAAAAAAGAAAAGCATGACATTAGAAAGCATGTGTTTTAATCACAATTCATCTTTATAATTATATAGGACATATGAAAGTTATGCCCATGCATGAATGTAAAATGAATTGTGTTTGAAGGTAATTTGAAGGATGTTGGAAACCATACTTTTATAATGATGTTGATCACCACCAATATCTTCCAACAAAGATTACTCTTTATATAGTGCTTTTAGTCATGTCATGCGCGCTTGGTTTGGTACATACCAAACCGGCATGTCATATGACTTCATGTCTTAACTATAGTTGTGCAAAATACTATTTTTTTAGTGTAATTATTTAATTAATACGTGTAGTCTCTCTTTATATCTAATGGATATTTATAATTTCCTCTTCTTTTTTTTTTTCACGGCGTAATTTGAATCACTAAAATCTATCACAATAAATCTCAAATTTTAAGATTTATAATTTATTATTTTGAGATTCGGTTTATAAAGTGTTACACAATTCGTAGTACCTTAATTTTTTTTGGTTGAATTAATGTACGTACTATACGTTAATTACTATTACTATATATGAAATTAATTTATTATTATGTTTTGGTTGAAATTAATTACTATGTTATTTAATTAGAAACATATGACTTATGAGTAATGTTATTCTAAATATCGACTAATTGGTTATCTCTAAATTAAAACAAAGAGAATGGTGGACATGGTCAAGCTAGCTATATCACTTAACAGGAAAAAATGGAGATATTTATACATACTTCTCCAAATTAGTTCTCCAACTTTATTGGCTATAATTAAAGTGATTATATGTTAGGGTTTTTATATTAAAAGATTGGTTAGTCATTTTCCATTACCTAAATTTAATCCAAATCATTACTTTAATTTCATTTTTTCATGCATGTAGTTGCGTGGCATATTCTTTGATATATATATGTTGGAAATTAAATTGAATAATAAGAAGATAACGTAACCCACCTATATATATACTACATGTTTTTGGAACTTCGACTAGGTTGCATGATCATGATGTTCCATTTGTCGACCCTTTTAAAAAAGGAAAAATTCAAATTGAAAATGTATTACGCATTTTGATTAGGACAAAAACTTTGATAAGATTAAAAGTTTAGTAGAAAGAACATTAATAAAAAAATAAAGTCAAATAATTAAATTAAGGTATATGAAATTGCCAGCAAATTTCCCTCTAACACACTTAAAGCTCTTCTTACCTTTATATATGTTAAATTTAGTGATTAAATAGTATAATCAAACTTAATTAAGCCAAATGGAAGAAGAATCAATGCAATTTCTTTTAATTTATCTTGATCTTATATGATTAAGCCAAATGGAAAAAATCAACAATTGATTGGTTCAGTAGAAAAACACTCGCTTCCCTTATATAATTTCTCCAAATGGAACCTAAGACCCCTTTGGGACCATTTGGTACGATTTGATGCTCAAAACATGCCCGATTTTCTAAATGGAGCCTAATCCAACTTAATTTACTCAATTTTGTTCGATTAATTTGAGTTAGAGTTTTGTGAATGGAGAATATACTTCGATATCAACCTGGCTCGAATAAGATACAAATACCTATATATATAGTTTAAGGGGAAAAAATGCCAATGTAAGAGAACCAATGCAAAAATTTTGTTGAACAAAAAGATGAAAAATAAAAATGGAAAATAATGGAGTTTGGGCTTCAAATAGAAACCGGCGTTGCATGGGTTATTTTATCTTGGTTTGGGCCTAACATTAGCTGAACATTGCATAGTTTGGGCTTCGAATCAGCCCATCAATAAATCAAATTACGAAAAAATGAAAAAAAAAAAGCTGAAACCCTATATCAGAGAGCTCTTAAACCCTCCTCAGAATGGTTAAACCTCAAAGAGCTGAAACAAAAGTTGAACCGCCATAGCAGCAGCAAGAAAGCGGCAGCAGCCATGGTGAAAGCGTACCTGAGGTACGAGCCGGCGGCTTCCTTTGGCGTAATCGTATCCAATGAATCGAATATCGCATATGATAGCTCAGGGAAGCACCTGCTTGCGCCGGCTCTCGAGAAGCTCGGTGTTTGGCACGTGCGCCAAGGCGTCTGCACTAAAACCCTAGCTCCTGAATCTTCCTCTCGCGGCCCTTCTCTTGCCGTTACCTATGTCGCCTCCTCCCCTACTTCTTCTTTGGTAATTACTATTCAGTCTTTTTCTTTTTTACAAATATATGCTCTATTTCGTTTTCACTTTCCCCAAAAGCAGAAGCTAAAAGTTTCATTCGTTTACAAGAACAAAAAAAAAGTATAATTTGTATGCATTATTTTAATTTCCCATTGGTAAATTTTGAAATTAAATATTAAATTGTAGAAGTAACAACTAAGATAGTCTTTTTTTTTCTTTTTTATTATTTTTAAATATGTTTTAGGATGGTGAGTTTTTTGGTAATTTTGGCGCAAATATGTATTGAGATAATAAACATGGGTTTAAAATGCAGGTAGCATGTGGTTATGCTGATGGTAGTGTGAGGATTTGGGATTGTGATAAAGGAAGTTGTGAGACCACATTTAATGATCATAAAGGAGCCGTGACTGTTTTAAGGTACAATGAGGATGGGTCTTTGCTTGCTTCTGGAAGTAAAGACAATGATGTTATATTGTATGATGTGGTTGGCGAGACTGGTCTTTTTCGCCTTCATGGACATCGCGACCAGGTTAGAAATTTGTATGTTTTCTGTCAAAATTAAGGTTTGTGATTTGTACATGTTGTAATATCTATTGCATTTACTTCTTGTAGGTCACAGACCTTGTTTTCCTTGATTCTGGTAAAAAACTTGTTAGTTCTTCCAAGGATAAGTTTTTGAGAGTGTGGGATCTTGAAACTCAGCATTGTATGCAAATAGTTAGTGGTCATCATAGTGAAATTTGGTCTATTGATGTCGACCCGGAGGAAAGATACTTGGTCACTGGTTCAGCAGATCCTGAACTTAGATTTTACACTGTTAAGCATGATTCAAGGGATGGAAAATCTACAGTAAATGAAAGTGGGGCTGAAATTGGGAACAATGGAGAGTTGCCTACGAAAAATAAGTGGGAAGTTCTAAAGCACTTCGGTGAAATTCAGCGACAATGTAAGGATAGGGTTGCAACAGTGAGATTTAATAAGTCAGGAAATTTGCTTGCTTGTCAGGTAGCCGGAAAAACAGTTGAAGTATTCCGTGTACTAGATGAAGCTGAATCACAGCGTAAAGCAAAACTTAGACTTAAAAGGAAAAAAAAGAAGAAATCAGCAAAAGAGGCTGTTGAAACAACTGAAAATATGGAAACAGATCACGGTACTGAAGAAGCTGGGAGTGTCCCCTTTGTTACAGTTCCTGATGTTTTTGTATTGCTTCAAACCATTCGAGCCAGCAAAAAAATCTGTTCCATTTCTTTCTGTCCAAGCACTCCAAAGAACTCACTAGCTAGTTTAGCATTGTCTCTGAACAATAATTTATTGGAGTTTTATTCAATTGAAAGTGCTGATGGCCAAAAAAATAAAAATTCAACTGAAAGTGCTGAAATTAGAAAAACACTTGCTATTGAGCTTCATGGACACCGTGCTGATGTCAGAAGTGTAACGCTTAGTTCAGACAATAGTCTTTTGATGTCAACCAGTCACAGTGCTGTGAAGTTTTGGAATCCAAGTACTGGTTCTTGCCTTCGCACAATCGATTCTGGTTATGGACTGTGTGGTTTGATTGTACCTCAAAATAAGTATGCATTGGTTGGAACTAAAGATGGAAAAATTGAAATTATTGATGTTGGTAGTGGCACTCAATGTGAAGTTGTTGAAGCTCATGGCGGCTCAGTAAGGTCAATTGCTGCCATTCCAAATGAAAATGGTTTTGTAACTGGAAGTGCAGATAAAGATGTAAAGTTCTGGGAATATCAACTAAAGCAAAAACCTGGTCAGGTGTGTTCTTCATGTCTTCCCATCCTCCTTCAGTTTCTTGAATGCCTTACTATTGGTTCTGTTCAAACACTCAGCCTACTTTAGCTTTATCTTCTGCTGTATGTTGTGCTTGTAATGTTGTTGAGTTGACAGTTGCACGTCAGTGATGCTAGATTGGTCTTGTTGATTTCCAGGATTCTAAGCGCTTGACTATATCAAATGTGAGGACTCTGAAAATGAATAATGATGTTCAAGTGGTTGCTATAAGCCCAGATGCTAAATATGTTGCTGTTGCATTGTTGGATTTCACCGTGAAGGTAGGAATGATTTACTTACCTTCTCTGCATGGAATTTTACTGTGTGTGTGTGTGTGTGTGTGTTTGTTTTTGTTTGTTTGATTTACTTACTTTCGTCCTATACCACCTGAACTAACAAGTCTTATACTAATGCGCTTAAATTTGTTCATTTAATCTCAATCCTTCATATTGATTCTCCTGAAAAATGCTGTGATATATGCTTCTACTTTTAAAAAAATGCTTTTGCGAATGACAAAGCATTTTTCTAAGATTTAACTTCATTATTAGCATGTATGATATGTTGATATCTTTTGCCGTCAACTTGTTTTGCATTTCTATGACCACTCTTGATTTATAGCGTTTTCCCTTTCACTTTCTCTGCAGGTTTTTTTTATGGACTCACTTAAATTCTTCCTCTCCTTATATGGTCACCGACTTCCTGTACTATGTATGGATATTTCATCAGATGGAGAATTGATTGTAACTGGATCTGCAGATAAAAATTTGAAGATTTGGGGTTTGGATTTTGGTGACTGCCATAAATCTATCTTTGCTCATGCTGACAGGTACTGTATTGTAAATTGTCACGCAATGTGGGTCAAAATACCGTACAGGTCCCTCTACTTACAAAAAGGGATCACTTTGGTCCCCCTACTACAAAAACTGTCAATTTGGTCCTTCTACTTACAATTTGGTGTCAATTGAGTAAAATTCTGATTCTTGCATAGGTTGCTTCTGTTTCTGTTGAGTTTGTTGTTAAGTAGAGGGACTCAATTGACACCAAATTGTAAGTAGAGGGACCAAATTGACAGTTTTGTAGTAGGGGGACCAAATTGATCCCTTTTTGTAAGTAGAGGGACCTCTACGGTATTTTGACCCGCAATGTGAAAGACATCTTATAATCTATTTATTTCTGGTGACATTTTTAATTGTTTCTGATGAGATATTTTGTCAGTGTTGAGGCAGTGCAATTTGTCCGCAATACTCATTATATGTTTAGTGCTGGGAAAGATCGCCTTGTAAAGTACTGGGATGCTGATAAGTTTGAGGTGCTCTTAACTCTTGAGGGGCATCATGCAGATGTTTGGTGCCTTGCAGTAAGCAACCGTGGTGATTTTGTGGTTACAGGATCTCATGACCGGTCCATACGCCGTTGGGATCGTACCGAGGAGCCATTTTTCATTGAGGTATTTTCATATGTTCCTGCTATTGTGCTGAGTAAAGTTCTTGGTTTAGGAAAATGATGCCTTACTTAAGTTTGTTATCTTTACTGGATTTAAGATTTATGTTAACTCTCATAGCTGGATTTCATTTTTCATGTTTGCCTTTGATTGTATGTGCAGGAAGAAAAAGAGAAAATGTTCGAGGAAAAGTTTGAGGCTGACATTGATAATGCATTAGAAAACAGATATGCACCTAAGGAAGAGCTCCCAGAGGAGGGAGCTGTTGCATTAGCAGGAAAGAAAACTCAGCAAACCCTGACAGGCACTGATTCAATTATTGATGCACTAGATGTGGCAGAAGTGGAATTGAAACGCATCGCTGAACATGAGGTATTCTTCTCTTAGCTAGTTTCATTTGCCGTCTTTAATAGCTTGATGTGGAAAAGAGGTCAGATATATCGCTGAACACCAAATTTGTATCTTTTTGCTGCATAAGAACAGACACAGTGGGAGGTAGCCCTCTCCCATGCCATAAATCCCACCCGCCCCATCCTGGGATTTGAACTCAGGACCTCCAATATGAAATCTCAAGCTCTAACCACTGGGGTGTCCGTGTCCCCTTGGGGATAATCCCAAATTTGTAATTAACCATCATTGGGTGATTTTCTTGGGTTAAAATTGATTTTGATTTTTTTTATCTTTAATTTATAAGTCTTGTTACTCCCCCTTAGTAACACAAGTTGATTATGGGAGTTGTCGACCATACTTGGCCTTGATCATCCTATATGTAATTTAAAACCAATGCTTCTGGTTAACGTTGTGGTGTTTAAGATGTTTACTATGTGCTCTGCACCATCTCATAATTTTCTAAAAGTAGTAATCTCTTTTCTGAAATGGTTTATTATGTTTGGCTTAGTTAACCTAATGTTAGCTTCAAGTTATGTTCAATATAAGAAATTTTCGTACATAAACTTGAGTATTAAAGTTTATTTTATTTTATTTTATTTTTTTTAATCAAATCATATGGCAATGGCAGAAAGGATCATAATTTTTCTCAGTAACATTGGTTTGTCAATATTTGTGCTGCAATTAATATGTTTAACCATGTTATTTCAGGAGGAGAAATCCAGGGGAAAAGTTGCCAAATTCCAACCAAATATAATTATGCTTGGTCTCTCTCCCTCAGATTATGTCCTTCGAGCTCTCTCAAATATCAACACCAACGATCTGGAGCAGACTTTACTGGTAATAAAGCATTCTGCATGTGATTTCTCTTAGCTATTTCAAGTACAACATTATGGACAAGATTATTTTTGTCCTACCCATGTATACAAGTGCATGACTGGAATTTTTTTTCTTTTGTCAATGAGGGTTATATATACCATCTTTGTTATATATGTACACCATCTTTGTGCCTCTCTCTTCTGGATTTCACTATTGAACTCTATCTGACTGTAAGTGGTTTTCTTCTCAGGCCTTACCATTCTCAGATGCTCTCAAACTACTCTCTTATACAAAGGACTGGGCTTCTAATTTTGACAAGGTGACCTATCTATGCGTATATATGTGCTTCTGCTTAGATTTGTTACTAAATAGATGCATGACATGCATACGGCATGTTTTCTCCCTCTCACGCATGCTCTCAAGGTGTTGGGGTTGTTAGTAAACTTATTTTAAGGTTTTGGTATCGATTTATAGCGCTTCTTACAACATATGCTGTATGTGCACAGGTTGAGCTGGTTTGCAGGATTGTTACAATGTTGTTGCAGACGCATCATGGTCAATTGATTAGTACTCCATCTGCCAGACCAATTTTGACTGTTCTCAAGGAGATTGTTCCTGCAAGGGTCAAGGTAAATATGTACTTATGAATTTATGCAAGGGTCGAAAACCTTAAATTTGGGAAAATTCAGGATTTATCGTTGACATAACCTTTGAATTTTCCAGGAATGCAAAGATACTCTTGGTTTCAATCTTGCAGCAATGAATCATCTACAGGTTTGTAAATAGCTTTTTCAATCTTGTCAATCAAATCCCTACTAGAAAAACCTTTAAACTTATTTTCCATTTTTGTCTCTGCCATTTTTATTCCAGCAATTGATGGCTTCAAGATCGGATGCTGTCTTTCGGGATGCAAAGGCTAGGTTGTTAAAGATTCGTTCGCAACATTCGAAACGTCTAGAGGCAACAACAGAGACGAAAAGTGAAAAACGGAAAAGGAAGAAACAAAAGAAATCAACTGATAATATGCATGTTTGGACTTGATTACCCCTTTACCATAACTCCCCTTCGCTTTGCTGCGGATACCGTTTCTTTCTTTTTTTCATTTTATAGATTGAATTATTGATGCAAACAAGTGAGAGAAAGTACTAATGTAATCAAATTTTGTTTACTGTGAGTTATTTTAAGTGGGAATTGAAATTAAATCAAGAAAATTTATAAAATTTCCTTTACTTCATAGTCATACAAGGTAATATTGGAATTTTTTTTCCTGGAAAAGGAAAAAACGTGTAATGTTATGCACTTTATTCCTTAGTTGGTTCAAGTAGTTCGACATATGTGGAACAAGATTAGTAGTGTGTGTAT
>AWWV01010075.1:0-25818 GCA_001974805.1 Corchorus capsularis | reverse complement strand
CTAATATGTCTAAGTTTTTAAATTAAAATAGTAAAATGATAACAACAAAATAATTATAAGGATATTAGATTTAATTAAATAAAAATAGAGTTTTTTTACAGAAAAATAAAAATAGAGTTTTTAGTTGAGTAAAACTATAAAAGTATATTTAAAATTTTCTAATACATCTAAGTTTTTTTAATTAAAATAGTAAAATGGTAAAAATGATATAGTTATAAGAATGTGAGATTTTTTTTAATTATACAGCAAGCAATATATCAAGCAAAAAATCAATTATAAGTCAAATAAAATAATTGCACATTAGGGAAATAATAAATTTTAATCATAATACATTATTATAAACTATCAAAATAGTAAGATGTCAATCATAATAACTTTTTAAATTAGAATGGTAAAATAAAATAATTATAAAATATTGAATTTTTTGAGATAATAAAATATTGAATTTATTTAAATGAAAATAGTGTTTTTAGTAGAATAAAACTGTATATTTTGAAAACAAAAATAGTAAAAAAATAAAGCAATTATAAAGATATTAGATTTAATTGAATAAAAATAGAGTTTTTAGTAGAATAAAACTATAATAGTTAAGTAATGACATTTAAGAAATATGTTTGAATAATAAGGGTATAATGATCGATTCAATTAGAAAAATAAGGGTATAATAGTCGATTCAAAAGTTTCTCATAACTTGCACTTTTATATATAGTATAGATTAACTTTTTTTCAATTGGGTTGATTCATTATACATACATAACGTAATGCTCTCCCAAGTCCCAATAATAATTTTATCCATTCATAAGATTTGAAATCGAAATCTTATTTAGAAGACAAATGTCAAACTACTCACGAAATGTTTGGTATGTTGTTTGAATTCTAAACAACGATAAAAGTTGACCAGAATTTTATCCCACATGATGTGTCATGTGGTATCATCCCATGTTTTGGAGTAAAACCCCACTTAAATAGTGGCGTGACCAGTCTGCTGAGCCAATCGTGTAACAACACGTCATGAAGAACGATCAAAATTTCAGGACAATTTTTCTGATCAATGTAGCAAAACTCATGTGAAATAGACAATGTTTTTTTTTTCTTAATAAAAAAAGGAATAGGGTTTTTTTTGGCCCGAAATAGGAACATAGCTAAAAGCTCGGCCTTCTCAAGCTCCTTATTCTAGTTTTCTATATGCTTGATGGTTCGATCGAATAGACAATTGGGCCGAGTCCAGCAATCAGAGTCAGTTGGGCTCACTTTGGACTACACTACTATTCATATTGATGCTTTTTCTGAAACTCCATAGCGGCATAGCCTAAGAATTTTCCTTAACATGATGAGTTTGAGTCAACAAATTAAACTTTTATTATGCTGTACTTTTCTCTCTAGCTAGATGTAATCTAACATAAAAATTTTCTTGCATATGATACTTTACATTATAGAAAGGGACCTTGGAAGTTTGGAACCCAGCTATTGTGCAATATTATTTAATTTGTTAAAAGTTTTGTATTTATGATTTTATAGTGATCTGGAAATAAAAATTTACAAATTCCTAAGGATGAGTTGTGAGTAGAAGTAAAACAAGTGAGACGTCAATGCCAACATAGTTTTATTTACTATATAAATATGAAAGCAATGCTTTTGTAATCATACCTCTGTATGTATACTAAACTATGATGCCATTCGTTCCCATCATCAACAATATATTCGTGGAACATTATTTTGTGAATTTTCACCCTTTTAAATACACGATCACATTAGTAATCAAATTAAACTTAGTTCATGTATAGAGAGAATTCAAGAGTTGGACTTAAACTATAAGCTTGTATGTACTAGAAATAGAGGTTAAATTAAAGAGCTTTCACCATTTTGTATTCATCGCAATTCAATTCCAAATTAGTTAGAATCCAATATAACCGGCGTATATATTAGTCGGATTCGTATGAAAAGAAAGTCGCTTATGAATTGATTTGTGTAACTAACTTCATACATACATATTTGGCATGTTAATGAGAGTAACTCACCTTAAGCATGCTAATTAATTTGGTAATGAAATGAATTTATAGGATTATTAGTACAAAACATGCTATTTTGTAGTTAAAGACTTATTATAAGGGAGGACATTAACTCAAGAAAATCCAACATTTACTCAATTGTAATCTGGACATGCAAAACACAATCTTCTTTCAATAAATTTTACACACCATTTGAGGTTGGAATGACATTTATGTATATACTTCTAACTCTACCACCATTTTTACAACCAAACTTTAGTCATATATATATATAAAGCAAAAGCACCCACTTCTGACTTCCCCCTATATATTCACCACCACAAACAAAAGTTTTTAAGAAAAAAAAAAAGCTAAACATATATATAGCTAAGCTATGGAGGCTCAAGTTATCTTTGCTCTTTCCTTTGCCATTTTCTTCTTCTATGGTAAATTAAATTAAATTATGATTTCCCTTTCTTTTATGTGTTAATTATCAGATTTCTAGTGACAAATTCATAATGGTTGCTATTTTTTGCAGGGGCGGAATCGGCTACATTCACATTTACAAACAATTGCCCTTACACAGTTTGGCCAGGAACTCTATCAGGACAAGGCCCGCAGCCATCGTCGACCGGCTTCGAGTTAGCCTCAAAAGCTTCATTCACTCTTGACATTCCAGCGCCATGGTCTGGCCGTATTTGGGGTCGAACCCAATGCGCAGATTCCGGCGGAAAGTTCCAATGCGCCACCGCCGACTGCGGCTCAGGCCAGGTTACATGCAATGGCGCCGGTGCAATCCCACCGGCGTCTCTGCTCGAATTCACATTGGCAGCTAGCGGCGGACAGGATTTTTACGACGTTAGCCTCGTCGACGGCTTTAACTTGCCACTTGGGATTACACCACAAGGCGGTTCCGGTGACTGCAAGGCCACCAGCTGCCCTGCCAATGTGAATTCTGTTTGTCCACCGGAGTTGCAGGTTAAGGGAGGAGATGGCAGCGTCATCGCCTGTAAGAGCGCTTGTTTGGCGTTTAACCAACCGCAATATTGCTGCACGGGGGCTTTTAGTACGCCGGATACTTGCAAGCCAACGGATTATTCGAAGATTTTTAAGGACCAATGCCCTCAAGCTTATAGTTATGCTTATGATGATAAGAGTAGTACATTTACATGTAGTGGTGGACCTAATTATCTTATAACATTTTGTCCTTGAAAGTTAATGTAATTTTATATTTATTCTTAATTATTTATAAGATCTTGGACTATACAAATGTCATTACTCATGATTACGAATAAAAAGTACTAGCATTTTCTTTGGATCAGGCTCCTCTCTAGTCCTCAAAATGGACTGGAGAGGCCAGTCTATCTCAAGATGTTGCCATGCCCATGTGTTTTTATTGAAAATCTGGATTGCTAAATACCGCCCCATTTTTGCTATTCATCGTCCCATTTTTGATGTTTTTTTACGCTTTTGCCCTTTGTTTCATTTTCTAATCTTGAAACTATCACGAACGCAGAATAGCGTTAACGTGTTGTATTTTGATGACGATTTAAGAAAAATGAACGATAACGTGCCGTATTTTGATGACGATTTCAAAAAAATGCAATTTTTGACGAATTTTAGGATTAATGACCCGTGCCGCCCCAAGAGGGCGGCTTACCATGGGCAGGCCGCCCCACTAGGGCGGCTTCACTATGAATAGGCCGCCCCACTGGGGCGGCCTGCCCATGGTGAAGCCGCCCCACTGGGGAGGCTCCGCCGTGGCTGAGCCGTCCTAGTGGGGATGCTCAGTGTAAAAGTGTAAAAAGGGTAAAAGGTAAAGGGAAAAAGTGTAAAAAGTGGGGCAGTATTTAGCAACCCCCATTGAAAATTGATGGTGATTAAGGCAACACAGTATTCCAAAAGAAAAATTGTGAAATACAGGTGATTTGCTTTGTATTTGTTCTTTTCAAACTCAAATACAACTCCAGCGCCGCGCTACCCATCACTTTCGTCATCGCTGCCAACTCCATCGTCGCCGCCCACTCCAAACAAACTCACACATCATCACTTACCCCTCTCCCACAATCACAAGATGCAAAATCCTCATAGACTCCCACCAAGTCCGTGGCTCTTCCTTAAAACAATCTGTTCCATTCTTTTGAAACACACTCATCTAAGTTTTATAAGAATTTATTAAAACAGTGAAAAAGATGATCCTTTAGAATGCAATTTTTCTATTTCTTCTAATTTGTTTTTATTACCGTTTTATTACAAACGGTAATTAAGCAAATTTACCCAAATGAAAGTAAACTTAGCAAGTCTGATCTGCAACAAGAGAAGGGAAAGAAGAAAAAAACTACTGCGAATATGAAGAGAAGAACATTAACAGATTGAAAAGAGCCGTGCTTCACCGTAACCGCCCGACCCCAAAACTACCCGGACTTGTGTTTTGATAGGCTACTCTCTTTTGGTGGGCTAAATTAACATTGTCCATTGATTGTATAAATAGTTAGGTGTCAACATCTTGAGATAGACTGGCCTCTCCAGTCCATTTTGAGGACTGGAGAGGAGCCCGATCCATTTTCTTTAGAGTTTAGACCGAGTTTTGTTTGTTTTGCTTTTCTTACCTTATTACTTATAACTTTTCCCTTTCAAAAATGTATTGGGAAGGAGACGGAAATCCTCTCCCCCAATTTTTTGTCCCCCCTTGTTCCTCATCCACCAAATCATGACACGTGTCCCTTGTATTATACCTTATTTGTTTCAAGTTTTATCAAATAACATTAATAAAAGAAAATAAAATAAAAATCCCACTTAATCACCAGGTTTAGCCCCAAATTAAAAATAAATAATCGAATATAAGGGTTAGTCCTAAATTTTAATACATTCCCCATAGGGTTTTAGAATGAAAATATAAAATTTAATTTAACTAGGCAAACAAGGAATAACATTAGAAATTAAAAAGAGACACGTATCATTATTTGGTGGATGGGGGACAATGGGGGACAGAAAATGGGGGGAGAGGATTTTTATCCAAAGGAGACCAGTACTGTGTTAATTAAGGAATTAATCCCCAATATACAAAATTAAAATTTGCAATTTTATTAACCCCTTTTTTTATTTCTATTATTAAAGCATGGCTTTGTTTGAGTGTGGACAATTCTTTTTATCTATGCTATATATAAAAGTACGAGTTTCGCGAAACTTTTGAATCGACCATTATACCCTTATTTTTTTAAATATATTTCTTCAATGCCTTTACTTAAACTATAATAGTTTTATTCTATTCAAAACTCTATTTTTATTCAATTATTAAATATAATATCTTTATACTTTCTTTATTTTTACCATTTTACTATTTTTCAATAAAAATTGGATATATTAAAATTTTTAATATACAGTTTTATTCGATCAAAAACTCTATTTTCATTTAATTAAATTTAATATTTTATAATTATTTAATTTTTACCATTTTAATTTAAAAGGCTATTGTGATTTGACATGTTTTTATTTGATAGTTTAATGTATTATCATTAAAATTTATTATTTCCCTAATGTGTAACAATTTTATTTGATTTATAATTAATTTTTTGCTAGATAAATGTAACTCTTACTATGGGTTTAAATTTGCTATTTTTTTTTTCACCAAAAAAATTTGCTATTTCACTCTGTTAATATTTTTCTTTGTGTGGAATAATTTCTTTTGTTACTTTGATAGTATCCAATGTATATATAAATGGGCTGGTCAGGTGGATTTGGGTTCGGTTATCTGGGTTAGTTAGTTTTGGGTTAAGGAAATTTTGAGTTATAAGGGTTCGGTTAATTTTCGATTCTAGGTTGGGTTGGATTCGGTCGCTCAAATGTCGGGTCATTTGGGTTTAGGGTCAATTTTGGTTCGGTTTTTTTCGGTTTCGGGTCATATAGTTCAGATAATTTCAGGTTTGAGTCTCCGATTCTCAGGTTCAATTATTTTCGGATTCGGATTATTTAAATATAATTAATCTCGATTCGGGTAATTTCGGATTAATCTCTCGGGTTGATTGGATTCGGGTTGATTCAGGTTCGGGTCATTAACGAATATTTGAGGTCAGGTCATTTCGGTTTCTGATTGAGCGGATTTTTTGGTTGAATCGGGTTGGATAAGGTTTGGTTTCACGCGGTCGAGTTGAATACCCGTACTCGAGTGAAATTTTGCGAGCTATAATAATAAGTTTCTTTAGAATAAAATTAATAGTATACTTAAAATTTTAATTTTTATTTAATTTAAACATATTAGGTCACGTGCAAGACACGTGAACACGATGACTAGTTTTAAAGAAAAAGCCAAATGGGTTCTAGACTTTTAGTATATTGGAGTATACATGTGCAAATTAATACCTCTAGAGTTGATTATGGGGTTGCTACCATTTTTTTTTTAAAGAAGCCCCATATTCGGTAGCTAACAATCATATTAATTAAATTATGACTAATATAAAGTAGAGTTGTGCTAGAATAAGAAATCGATCGTATCTGTAATTTTTTTTTTCTTATTCATAGGACTTGAAATTGAACCTAAGTACTATATGTTAATTACTGCACTTTTTCTCTCAAAAGAGTTAGTTTTATAGTAATGAGCTTTAACAAATTTGATTATAATATTTTACTAGTAAGAATCACATAATGTATAATTACATACTTGTAATTAAATCTTATTTAGACCAATACTAAATCATATTTTGTGGTTTTGACTGAATGCATATATATATGTGAGTACTCATGCCAATTTTTTTGGTACATTGCATTTCTCTCATTGATTATTAGCACAAATTCCCAATTTTGAATTAAAACAAGTACACAAGAGACTTATTTCCCTAGCCAAATAAAGCTATTAACAGCTAGACTAGATCATAATCATCACATTATATGCATATGCTATGCTTCCTATAATTTACGTGTATACACTTTGGAATCAAAGCAATGCTGTGTCTTGTTGAAAATATTTTCCTCTTCCTAATTTTATTTCTTGGTTTTGCCATATGTCACAGCTCGTGAGTGAACCTTTTCTTTTTGCTCTACAAATTTTCCTTTTTTTATCGTTTTTCCTAATCCCTACTATATTAGGAATCAAGTTTTTTTAAAATAAAAAAAAAATTGATCCTATCCAGAAATCCTTGGTATGTAATTTGGGCTCTCAGTTGGAATTTCAATTTTCCAAGTTAAGGGGCAGGAATACCCATCCATCCATCAAGATTGATTTCTTATCTTCCAAGTAAAAAATTTGGACAAATCATATTATTATTCGATTTAAATTAATTTTCTAAACTTAAGCAATAAATTCCTCATAGCTAGCTATAATATTTAAAGTTGATTATTTTACTATACTCCTAACCCGAATATGGGAAGAAAAATCTGCCCATTCAATAATTAACGAAATTTTTTACAATATCAATTATTTCCATAATAATTATTAATTCTAATCCCTAAACCCCAAGGTAAATTAGGATAACTCTCTCTTTGCATGCCCTCTCTGTATATAAAGAGCAAGCCACACCAACTTAAACCTACACCAAAATCATCACAGCAAAATCAATCAAAGAAGTTTTTTTTGCAACGATGAAGACTCAAGCTATCTTTGGCCTCTTCTTGGCAGCCATCTTCTTCTTCCATGGTAATTATTATTAAGTCTCTTTTCTCGTTTTTGTTTTTTTTTGTTTTTTTTTTCTGTCCTTTTTTTTTTTGAAGGATTTTCTTGTTTGGGTCATAGGAAAATTAAACTCAAAATTTTCTGTTGGATTTTCTTGTTCGCAGGGACTGAATCAGCTACATTCACATTGACCAACAACTGCGCTTCCACAATCTGGCCTGCATCTCTCACCGGCGCCGGCGCCCCCCAAACAACCGGCTGGGTCTTAAACTCGAAAGACTCGGTCACCTTTGATATTCCGTCGCCATGGTCTGGTCGGTTTTGGGCTCGAACCCAATGCACCACCGACGCCACCGGAAAGTTCAAATGCGCCACCGGGGACTGCGCCTCGGGACAAACCGCCTGCAACGGCGCCGGTGGAGTCCCACCAGTATCCCTAGCGGAATTCACCTTGGCAGCCAACAATGGACAGGATTTTTACGATATTAGCCTCGTCGATGGATTCAATTTACCTCTTTCCATTGCCCCACAAGGCGGTTCGAATAGTAATTGTCCCGCGGTGACCTGTCAAGCCAACTTGAACGCCGGTTGCCCGCTGGAATTGCAGGTTAAGGGGTCCGATGGAAGCGTTGTTGCCTGTAATAGCGCATGTTCGGCTTTCAATCAACCGCAATATTGTTGCACCGGTGCTTTCGGTAGCCCAGATACATGCCCTCCAACAAATTATTCTAATTATTTTAAGGGACAATGCCCTCAAGCTTATAGTTATGCTTATGACGATAAGTCTGGTTTGGCATCTTGCATAGGAGGACCTAATTACATTATTACCTTCTGTCCTTGAAGATTATAATAGTTCTCTTTATTTAGGAAATCTAGGGAGTTAATTTGCTTAATTTCTCCCTTTTTTTTCAATTAATTTAACTTGATTATGTATTGATTTAAGCTAATTAATAACAATACAGTACAATTAAGTTAATTAGAATCTTTTTTATTTATCATAATTGTTTGATTGTTTACTTTGGGCTTCAAGTAATTTGAAGTCATTGTTACCTCGAGTGTCAAGTAATTTGAAGTCCAACCCTATTAAATTCGAACTCATGGAAAGATTTTGAAGTTAGCCGTATTATTAAATCCTAATTACGAACATGAATTGATTTCTTTCATTACATCCGTGATTTCTTTTGGCTTAATAATACTTCTTATATGGCATAAATTAATAATGCATGCTTTCACTTTCCAACCCTATATTGTTTGTTTCCATGACTCTCCAATTTACGTGTCAGCATAAAATCAAGGGATTTACCCTGTAAACTCTCCATATTTATAATTAAGGGTTAAATCTGGATTTAATTTCTTACCTTAATTATCAGGGGTTAAACCTGAATTTAATTTGTTTTCTTAATTATTAGGAGGGACAAATTGGAGGGTCAAATAGAAATTTAATTTCACAAAATTACTAGAAAGTTACCATATATATGTACAGCTTTATCATCACTTTCATTGCATGAAATTAAGGTAAATTTCAATCACCAATCACCACACATCTTGATCATATATGATTGTAAAGATGGTTGTCCATTAAAAAGGAATTTAATTCAACTGTTTTTTTTTTTTGAGGGATTTTAATTCAACTGTCTATTTGCAAACGGAATTGGTTTTTTTATTGACCTACTTTTGGGGGCATATTTTCCATTTGCTCTTGGCCTCTGTGAAGCAATCTAATCCACACCCTTGATTTACACACACGTACTGCAAAACTCACCTCACCTTATCATCATTTTTCTATATTTTACAAAAAGAAAAAAAAAGAGTAATATTCAAAACTCTGTTACTTCATCCCCTAAAAATCTCATGAAAATTTTGAAAACTCAATTTTTTTAATTAAAGGATCAAATTTTCAACTATTTTCCCGTTTCTTTAAAATTTCTTACTTTATCTCAAAAATTAAACACAAGCGGTTCATTCCAATTTCCAAGCACAAAAATTGTTTTTTGGGCCGATAAAAAGGAGTTTTATCTGGGCCTAGTTTCTTCAGTTAGATTTAGAGGAGTAACAATTCTATCTATCATTTCCACTTGAGTTGGGCCGGATGAGAGTTTACTATCCATGCGCTAATGGTGAATTATTCAAAGTTTTAGACCTTAGATTAGATAAAATAATGAGATTACCAAAGTTAATTAAGGCAATATCATACTTTTATTTCATCTTATTATAAGAAAAAATGAAATGATGTTTACCTTGATTTCAGACAAAATTTTTTTGAGTGGTACAAGTGAAATCTCATTACAATCAGAATAAATCTCTATATCCAAATATCCAAGTGAGAATCCAACGCAAACTAAGAAATTACCTTAAATAACCTACCTATCAAACTAACATACAAACAAACAAATAAATAAACTAAACTCACATTCCGTGAGACTTGAACCCAGGATTTCACAGTTCAGGCACGGTGCACTCACCAGTTGAACTAACAACTCAGGTGTTTACTATAATTATATATTTTCAAAAGTAACAGTGGTTGATATATTTAATAAAATCAGAAAATCAAAGTATGATATAAAAGAAATGGAACAATATGAAATTATAATACATATTGATCAATTAAAATTTGGCATTATGGTGTTCTAAAAAAAAAAAATGGCATTATGGTAGGGTCTTATTGATGCTTTTTTTTTTCTTTTTAAAATTTTTATTGCTAACTATCTATTATGTTTTACAGAAAATGCAACGGTGAATCCATGTTCCGACGACATTAGAAGACATGCTTTGTTAAAAAAAGATCATTTGTTATTTATTGCGACGTCAAAAGATTGTGTAATTAACGTAAATTCTTTTATAATAAAATGTGATTTCTCCAATTACCTTTTATTTTTCTTCCTTAATTTTTCTCTTATTGTTGCAATTAAATAACTGAAACTTATATTTATATATATATCTAAAATCTGTAAATTTAGTGACAATCAAACAAGATTATTAATCACCCAAAGGGGGGGGGGGGGAGAATAAAAGTGTATGAATCATTATATAAGCAAGAAATACTATTAGTACTCTTTCTATTGGGATTATCTTCTTAATCTCATCTTTAATGCAAATGGAATGAGGGATTTTTCTTCCCTTTGTGGACATTGTTCAAGTACTTAATGATAGAAAAGTCTTGACCACATAATGTTATGCAAGCAGCTAACTAGGCTTAGTATTGATGTTGAATGTTCAATATAAGTTAGGTAAATAGACATATAGACATATGCAAGACGTTCAAACTTATGTTCCCATTGCAATTCAATCGAATTCATGCTTCCCTCCCAAGACTCATTCCAAGACTCATTCGATGAATATTAATTATAATCAAACTTTCTAGATGTTCCCGATGAACGAAAGAATGGGTAAAGATTTTAGATTCGAAGTATAGTACTCTCTCTCTTTTTTTGATGGATGACGGAGGAGTTAGTTATAGCTTGACGCTTGTGAAAATCGAGCAGATGCCCAATTGTGAAAATGTTGAACCCATGCTTTGATTTAGAAAATTTCATCATGTTGATAGTGGATTAGTATTATGGTTCATGAATGAATATGAATATGATAACATTTCATTGCAGGAAATTGCGGAAAGAATTTGACATGATTACGTTGCTTTGACCAATTGACGTACATTATGAGGAAGCAATTCTATATTTGCCCAAAACTTACATCTGCAGCTCAATCCTCAAGTTAAGTTCATATTGTTAAAATCCTCTTCATCTTTCTTTATCAGTATTCAATATTAATGATTTTAAATCGGAGTTATGGAAAATTCTACTTGTCAGTTTGTCACAAAAACTTGCGCTGGCTGCTTGCCGCAAAAATACATATTTGCCATTTGACAATCCTACAAGTCTACAACATATTACGTATCATACTTTTCTCTCTTGTAAATCTTTTAATTCGTTAAATTTTGTTTTTATTCAATAACAAATTTGTTTTATTCCATAAAATTCAATGAAAGATAATTTAGATCTTTTAAATTAATGTCTTGATGATTCTAAGTTTCTAACCCTACATTGCTAAAATTCCATCTTAATCATGTGTAACTTTTTCTTCAATTGGATATTAATCTAGTACATATTAGTGGCCAAAAAAAATCTAGTACATATTAATGGACTAAATTCTTTTTTAAATGAAAGAGAAATTATTTCATTCAAAATGTAATTAGTATCTGGACTGACATATATCTCCATGGTATGTCTCGAATTGTTTCGTAAGTCTTTTAACATATTTATTCATCACGCTCGGGGGCGGATCTTGACAAGTGCCATTGAGGGGCCAATTGAAGAATTTCAATGTATCTATTTAAAAATGTACAAAAATATGGGGGATGTTAAAGCAATTTTTCCAATTTTGGGGGGACCAAGCCCCCCAAGCTATCACAGGGATCCGCCCCTGATCACGCTCATATTTATTATAATTAACTACTAAATTTTTCCAATAAAAACCTTTGATGATTGATTCGCAAACCCTTTAGACTGACATATATATGAATCATAAATTTAACAAGAAACAAGTATCAACAAAATTTCCCCTCAATCAAACAAAAGTATCAATAAAATTTTGCCACTCATCTTGACACAAGGCTGACTATAATAATTAAGAACATACCATACATATTGTAAGATATATATTAGACTAAACAAAACAAATTAAGCAACAAAGTGAATGAAAAACAAGCTAAAAACTCCAATATTTGACTCGAAACCCCTAGCATTGTTATTTGTTATATATATAAACGAAAACAAAGGATTTTACAAAATTTATCTCAGAAAATTATCATTTATTTTTATTTATAGTATTACTTTTCAAAGTTTTAATATACTTCCATAATTGTTTTCTTCGTCTCTAACAGAAAAGTTTGGCCCGTTAATTTAATAGCAGTCCAAGTGTCCCAACTCGAATCAAAGTTGAAGATTATAAATGTTGATTTTTGCGAGGGGAGATTGATCAGTTTACCACGTAAACCTATTAAGCACGTTCATTTGAGCCTTGCTTAACCCTATAAATACCCATCTGCATATCAAAGCTCTTCACCATCGATCCACATTTCACCAACAAAAATAGAAAGCATTACATATCCCAAAAAAATATCCTTATAAGTTTAGCAACCATGAAGCTTTACTTGCTCTTCGGCCTTTCCTTTGCCCTCTTCATTTCAGGTAATAAACAATTTTCTTAATTTTCCTTTCTTAATTTCCATTTTTTGGCTGTCTGTTTGATTAACTTATCTACTGATCACGTAAGTGTTTCTAAAAAGAGCTTCCGAAAAAAAATTCAATTTGGAGTTTTTGGCTTTTAATTAAAATAATTGAAAAATGTTTCTGAAAAACACTTCTAAATTTCCTGTTTAGCACGGCTTAAGCTTTTTTAAGTATATATATAGTAAACATTTTGTTCTAACATTGCATGCAGGGGCTCACATGGCAACAATCAGCATAAAAAACAACTGTCCATACACAATCTGGCCAGGAATCCAAACCGGTGCCAACGGAGCTCAGTTAGGCGCAGACAGTGGATTCGAGTTAGCCCAACAAGCAACAAGGTCCGTCAACGTTCCTGCATCATGGACTGCTGGCAGGATTTGGGCTCGAACAGGTTGCTCTAGCAACTCCGGCACTTTCTCTTGCGCCACCGCAAATTGTGGCCCGCAGGTGGCTTGCAATGGTGCCGGCGGAGCCCCTCCTGCAACCCTTGCAGAGTTCACTCTATTTGACCCAAACAACGCCAACCAAGATACCTATGATGTCAGCAACGTCGATGGCTTCAACTTGCCAGTTTCGATAACCCCACAAGGCGGCTCTGGCGCAACCTGCAGAGCCACTAGCTGCGCCAAGGATATAAACGCCGTTTGCCCGGCGGAGCTTGCCGTGAAAGGATCCGATGGGGCTACCATAGGTTGCAAAAGCGCCTGCACAGCTTTTGGTGAGCCGCGGTATTGTTGCACTGGGGAATTCAATAAACCCGAAACATGTCCACCCACAGATTATTCCAATTTTTTCAAGGATCAATGCCCTGAAGCTTACAGTTATGCTTATGATGATCCATCAAGCACTTTTGTGTGCAGCGGTCAACCTAATTACCTTGTCACTTTCTGTCCATGAGAGAAAAGTAGCTTATTATAAGCGGTGCTGCAGGAGCCCGGAGGCTTTTCCATATTTAGGAGTCTACTCTAAGTTATTATTATAGTTTAAAGCCTAAATAAAAATCGTTACTACTCTGTTAGCAAATAAACAAGACATTAATAATTAAAACCGTCTTGGTTTTGATTAGGTTTGTATGTCAAGATATATGAAAACATGAATAATTTTTATAGTTTTTTCATAATATTGTTCTCTACTATATATATAGTCATGTTACTTACTACGGTTTTAATTAAACTTGTATGTCCAGATATATGAAAACATGAAAAATATTTATAGTATTTAATTATATTGTCCTCTATATATAGTCATGTTACTATTGACTTGTGGCTGGAAGATTTTTTTTTTTACTTACTTGGGGCGAGGGCCTAGAAACCTAACTAGTCACTCGGTAGCTTGAAGAACTGTTGTTGTATCTTATGCCTCGATGTGAAAAAATCTCTCTTAGAGATAATTGATGGAAATGAGCCTGACTTTTGCAGTTACTCCTTTAAGAGAGAGATATATATATATATACTATCTTATATATAGTAACTTTTTATTTTTTGAAAGGCCAGAATTGAAATCTATTGATATTAATTACATGAGATGATAAGTCCCTGATCTTTTATTAGATGAAGCAGTTCAACCATGTCATATATGGCCTCGACCAATAAAATTGTGACAAGTCAAATTTATTCTTTACACATAAATTTAGCACTGGATTTAGTTTCAAGTTTCACCAGATGAGGTTTACAGGTAAATCCCTAAATTTATGACATTAATTTGTTAGATTTTAGTAATTGTAGAAAAAAATTTGAATTATCGTAATTTTATTAGTTGGGACCATGGATGACGTGATGGAACATATCATGTAATAATTTCTCCTATGGGTTGTTATAAATTTATAATCAATATCATACTACTCCATCTGTTCCTTTTTAATTGTCCCAACCTCTTATTCTTTTTTAATTGTCCCTCTCTATTAAAATGACATATTTGCTCTGTTTTGAAATCACAAAACTCATTAAATATGATAGTTGGTAAGAGTAAGTTATACCAATTAAATGTAGGGCAATATGGTAAAGTAAAGTAAATTTTGTATAAAATTTAACAAAATAATTACTTTTCTTAAACAAATAAAGTAGTTAAAAGGGACAATTAAAAAGGAATAGCGGGAGTAATTTCAATCTCTGTTTTTTCTTTTGGCCCTGATTAGAGAGTATTTTAGTCTAGGGATAATAATTGAAGTAATCAATAATAATAGTAATTAATAGTAAATGAGAGATAATAAGTCTAACTTTGATCAGAACCGCACGATTTATTAATTGCTTACCTAATCTTTCTATGTAATATATGACGAGTAAATGAGATATATTAATAATTATAAAACATTTTCACACACACACACAAAACATTTAAAACACATAAATCCCCATATAGGTGGTCATCTGGATCTCTATATACTAATCCAAAGTCAAGTAGTGTAATCTGACTCTAAATCGTGGGAAACTCTGCCATCAATTATCTTTTTCTTTCATAAAACTCGAATTCGATACCTTAATTAACAATTAACAAGTCACTCATTCTGTTTCTTATTATAAGTTATACAAAAGTCAAAAATATTTTAACTTTGACCAATTTTTTAAAAATATAATATAAATCAAATAAATTTGTTTTCAGTGTTACATCAAATGTTTTTTTTAAAACAATACTTGTAGTAAACTTTGATGTACAAATTTTCTAATACATAGTATATTTTTAAAATTTTAATTTTAGATATTTTTTTTCTAAATATTCTTTTTTCAATAAATAATGGTCAAAGATAGACTATATTTTACCAAATTGTTATCTATACTATATATAAAAGTACGAGTTCTTGTAAAACTTTTAAATCGCCTATTATACCCTTCTTTTTCGAATATATTTCTTAAATGCCATTGTTTAAACCTTTATAGTTTTAATCAACTAAAAACTCTATTTTTATTTAATTAAATCTAATATCCTTATAACTATTTTATTTTTCCCATTTTACTTTTATAGTTTTACTCAACTAAAAACTCTATTTTTATTTAATTAAATATAATATCCTTATACCTATTTTATTTTTACTATATTACTAATTTAATTAATTAAAAAGCTTGGATATATTAGAATTTTTAAAATATATTTCTTAAATTACATCGTTTAAATTTTATAGTTTTTTGTTAGATATAAACTTATACAATTATTCTACTAAAAAACTCTATTTTTATTTAATTAAATTAAATATTTTTATAAATTTTTTTACCATTTTAATTTTAAATATTAGATACTTTTTGGTAGTTCTGGACCCTTTTCAATTTTATAATATAAACTAGTAAAAATATTATGATCAAGTTTAAAAGTTAAAACAAGTTATCTATTCATTAATGATTCATATTTTTTAAAACTAATTAAGTTAAAAATTTATTCAAAATGTAATTATTGTGATTGATTTTTTTCTATTTTTGGAGTGTATATTGGTATTTTAATGTATTGGAGTGTAGTCAAGAGTTTAAAGTTTTTAAAAATAAAAAGAAGAGTAGCGTGCAATTATTTACTTTGATTTATAAGGTTAGAGGGGTCAATCGGGCGGGTTGGACAGGTTCCGGGCTCGGGTCATCAGGATCTAGGTCAACTGAGTCAGGTAATTTTCTCGGATTATTCGTGTTTCGGCTCATATGAGTTCAAGTCATTCGGGTCACAGGTTTGGTGGGTCTAGGGTCAGGCGAGTTCGGGTTTTGGCCTTAGGTCACTCAGGTTTTGGGTCATTCGGGCTTTGGGTTTTGGGTTTTTCGGGTATAGGACTCGGATCAATTGGGTTTCTCGGGTCATTCGGGTTCCAGATAGGACGTGTTCGAGTCGTTTACTTTCTCTGGTCAAATCGGGTTCGGTCAGTTGGATGGGTTATCGAGTTTAGATCAAGTTTTGACCGCTTCATTTATAATTAATTTCAATTATTATTTTGGTTTTTTTTTTAAATTTAAAAACTATAAGTTACGTGTAACGCACGTGGAAATGAAAACTAGTAAATAGGAAAAGAGAAAGTAACATAACAGTAAGATTGTTTTCTTTATCATTATAATTCGTACATAAAAGTTTGGCCACTAATTAAATATAGCATTAACTGGATCGGCCAACCTCGGAAAATTCAAAATTCACGTACTAGAGATTTACAGCTGCAAAAACTTTAGCACGTCGGCTTTGTTTAACTCTATATAAATACCATCTGCATGTTACTATTCATCATGAAAAAAGCAACGAATTGTTAAACAAAGCAAAAGCAATTGCAATGATGAAGCTCTACTTGCTCTTTGGCCTTTGCTTGGCTCTCTTCATCTCAGGTAATAAACAAATTCTTCCTTTTTCTCCTTGATTTATATTGAATTGGTTCATCTCAATCATTAATGTTGCATATATTAATTATAAGCAGGTGCTCAAATGGCGACGCTCACCATCAAAAACAATTGTCCGTACACTATTTGGCCAGCAACCCAAACTGGCGGAGGTAAACCTCAGTTGGGAAAAACTGGATTTTCATTAGCCTCACATGGAAAAAATTCCATCAACGTTCCTGCAACATGGTCAGGCAGGGTTTGGGCTCGAACCGGATGCTCAACCAACTCGGGTAGGTTCGTTTGTGCCACCGCAGACTGTGGCTCTGGCCAGGTGGCTTGCCATGGTCGCGGCGGAGCCCCTCCTGCAACCCTTGCGGAGTTCACTCTAGAAGGCAAGGGAGGACACGATACCTATGATATCAGCAACGTTGATGGCTTCAACTTGCCACTTTCGATAACCCCACAAGGTGGCTCTGGCCCAAAATGCACCAGAATTAGCTGTTCGGCGAATATAAACTTGGTTTGTCCGTCGCAGCTGGCAGTGAAAGGATCTGGTGGGAATATCATAGGCTGTAAAAGCGCCTGTGCAGCTTTTGGAAAGCCCCAGTATTGTTGCACCGGTGAATATATGCCACGTGGAAAATGTCCGCCGACGAATTATTCGAAATTTTTCAAGAAACAATGCCCCCAAGCTTATAGTTATGCTCAAGATGATTCATCAAGCACTTTCGGCTGCAACGGTGGACCTAATTACCTTATCACTTTCTGTCCATGAGAGACCTAATAAGCATGCAGGAAGAGGAAGCTTATGGATATTCTTTTGCATGCTTATATGATTCTAAAAAATAAATATGCATTTAAATAAAGGGAAAGGGTTTGAGTACTATTAAAACCCCCCACTACTTATAATCTTGTCGAATAATAAACAATCAAAACCTTGTTGGTTTTAATGTCAAAAAAAAAAAAAAACCTTGTTGGTTTTAATTGTATGTCAAGATATTTGGAACGATGAATAAATTATACCCCATGAAATCGACAATTATACTATAGTATATATTTCTCTATCCATCTATCTACTATATAAAATCACGGACTCAAAAATTCTAATAGGGAAATTTCATAAATACCGTTAGCATTATAGTATAATAAATTTTTAATAAGTATTCTTTTTAGTCATTTAACTTTTTTTAAAATTTTTTAGATGATTAATTCAAATTTTTATTAATTATGGAAAGATATTGCAAATCCAATATTTACATTTTTTAAATTATGAAACGATATTAATAATCCATTATAATTGCAATTAATAATTTACTTCTAATAATTATTTTTAGATTATAATATATTTAATTATAATATTATTATTTATAGTCATGAAACTTTTTATTTTAATTATGTAAAGATATTTTAAATACAAAATATAATTATAATAATGTACTCCCCATAATTATTTGAAATACTTTTTATTTATAATTTATATTTATTTAATTTAAAGAAATTATAAGCATTGAGGAAAAAAATTAGTTTAATACTTTACATGTCTAAAAAAATTAGTTTAATACTTTACATGTTTAAAAAAATTGGTCTTATGACGAGATTGTCAAGATTAAAGTTTCCTATGCCAAGGAAAAAAAATGGCTCACTTACTGGCAAGTTTCCCACGATTATAATTGGGTGATTTTCCAAAGCAGTGCTTCAATATTCTTTCCAAAAAAAAATGGTTTAATACTTTACATCATCTAACCAAATCCCAGCAAAATTAAATTTAAGCATTTGTTTTTACGAGTATCTGAATCTTTTTTTTATTTAATTAGAAATTTATTTAGAAAAAAATAAGAAATATGATATTAAAAGCGTAAAAAGCCCTCCAATATTTTTGGCGTTGAATTATATATTGTTAAGAGTATTTTAGCTAAATTGAGAAGAAATCTTTCATGTCAATTTTTGCAAAATTTTAGTTGAAATCGTGTTACTAATAAACCATCACGGTTTTTTGGCTAAAAATACGTTCCGGGACCCGGCTCAATTTTGCATGATTTCTGGCTCCAAAGACTACTTAAAATATCTATATTCATCTAATAAAATCTCACCCACATTAGATTTAAAGATTTGTCTTTACGAGTATCTGGATTTTGTTTCGATTTAATTAGAAATTAATTTGGAAAAAATAGAAAAAACAATATTAGAAACGTCAAAAGCCCTTCAATCTTTTTGGCGTTGAGTTATGTATTTTTTATGAGTATTTTAGTCAAAAATTGATGAAATATTTTTCGGGTCAATTTTTACAAAATTTTAGCCGAAATCGTGTAATCCATCACAGTTTTTGTATAAAAAAGTGTTATGTGGCCCCGCCTCAGTTTTGCATGATTTTTGGCGTTAAGACTCCTTTAGATATCTATGTTCATCTAATCAAATCTCAGCCACATTGGATTTAAATTTTTATTTTTACAAGTGCCTAAATCTTGTTTCGATTTAATTAGAAATTAATATAGAAAAATATGAAAAACGATATTATAAGCGTGAAAAGTACTCCAATCTTTTTGCCATTAAATTATATATATATTTGGAGTATTTTAACCAAAAATTGAGGAAAAATTTTTCGGGTCTTTTTTTTGCAAAACTTTACCCAAAATTGTGTACAAACCATCACGACTTTTTACTAAAAACGCGTTTCTGGGCAACAACTCAGTTTTACATGATTTTTGGCGCCGACACTCCTTGAAATAACTATATTCATCTAAAAAAAATTTTAGCCACATTGCATTTAATATTTTTTTTTAACGAGCATCTGAATCATGTTTCGATTTAAATTAGAAATTAATTTAGAAAAAATATGAAAAACGATATTAAAAGCGTCAAAAGCCCTTTAATATTTTTGGCGTTGAATTATATATTTTTTATGAGTATTATGGTTAAAAATTAATAAAATATCTTTCGGGTCAATTTTTACAAAATTTTAGCCGATATAGTGTAATCATCACAGTTTTTGACTAAAAACGCGTTCCGGGGCCCATTTCAGTTTTGAATGATTTTTGGTGCCGAGACTCCTTGAAATACCTATATTCATCTAACCCAAATCCCAGCCATTGTTTTTATAAGTATCTGAATCATATTTCATTTTAATTAGAAATTAATTCGGAAAAATATAGGGAAAAACGGTATTAGAAGCGTGAAAGCCCCTTCAATCTTTTTGGCGTTGAATTATATATTTTTATGAGTATTGTGACTAAAAATTGAAAAAAGATATTTAGGGGCATTTTTTTTTGCAAAATATTAAGCCGAAATTGTGCAACATCACGATTTTTTTTGTGCTAAAAACACGTTCAGGACCCCGGGTCAGTATCGCATGATTTTTGGCACCAAGATTCCTTGAAATATCTATATTCATCTAATCAAATTTCAGTCACATTGGATTTAAGGATTTGTTTTTACGAGCATCTAAATCTTGTTTCGATTTAATTAGAAATTAATTCGAAAAAAAGTAGGAAAAACGATATTAGAAGCGTAAAAAATCCTTCAATATTTTTGGCGTAAAAATATATATTTTTTATGATAATTTTAGCAAAAGATTTAGGAAATATGTTTCCGGTCAATTTTTGAAAAAATTTAGCCGAAATCGTGTAATAATCATCATGGTTTTTGGCTAAAAATGTGTTCCAGGGCTCCGGGTTAGTTTTGCATGATTTTTGGCGCTAAGACTAGTTGAGGTATCCATATTCATCTAATCAAATCTAAGACACATTGAATTTAATGATTTGATTTTACGAGCATCTAAATCCGATTTCGATATTTCGATTTAATTATAGAAATTAATTCAGAAAAATATGAAAAACGATATGAAAATCGTGAAACATCCTCCAATCTTTTTGGCGTTAAATTATATATATTTCATGTGTATTTTAGTAAAAAATTGAAAAAAAATTTGTGTAATTTTTTTTGCAAAATTTTAGGCGAAATCGTGTACTAACAATCACAGTTTTTTCCCCCTAAAAACGCGTTTTGGGACACCGACTCAGTTTTGCATGATTTTTGGCATCGAGACTCCTTGAAATATATATATATATATTTATTTATTTATCTAATCAAATCTCAGCCACATTGCATTTAAAGATTTTTTTTTTACGAGCATCTAAATCTTGTTTCGATTTAATTAGATTGTAATTCTAAAAAATATGAAAAACGNTATTAAAAAACGTGAAAAATGCTCTAATATTTTTGGAGTTGAATTATATATATTTTATGAGTCTTTTAGACAAAAATTGAGGAAAACTATTTCTGGTCAATTGTTGCAAAATATTAGCCGAAATCGTGTACGGTAGTCGAAATCACAATTTTTTTCCTAAAAACGTGTTCCGGGGCTTCGGTTCAATGTTGCATGATTTTTTGCACCGAGACTTCTTGAAATATCTATATTAATCTAACCAAATCTCATCCAAAATGGATTTAAAGATTTGTGAAACAAGCATTTGAATCATGTTTCGATTTAATTAAAAATTAATTCGGAAAATAATAAGAACAACGATACTAGAAGCATGAAAAACCTTTCAATTTTTTTGGCGTTGAATTATATAATTTTTATGAGTATTAAGGCTAAAAATTGAAAAAATAACTTTCGAGTCAATTTTTGCAAAATTCTAAACGAAATCGTGTAACAATTATCACGGTTTTTGACTAAAAATGCGTTGCGATGCCCCACCTAAGTTTTGCATGATTTTTGACGGCAAAACTCTTTGAGATATCCATATTCATCTAAAAAAATCTCAGCTACATTGGATTGAAGAATTTGATTTTACGAGCATCTGAATCCTGTTTCGATTTAATTAGAAATTAATTCAGAAAATATGAAAAACGATATTAAAAGCATGAAAAGTCATCCAATCCTTTTGGCGTTAAATTATATATATATTATGAGTATTTATGCCAAAAATTGACGGAAAAATCTTTCGGATCATTTTTTTACAAAATTTTAACTGAAATCGTATACTAACAATCACGGTTTTGGTCTTAAAACGCGTTTCGGGACCCCGGCTTAGTTTTACATGATTTTTGGCACCGAGACTTCTTGAAATATCTATATTCATCTAATCAAATCTCGGCCACATTGAATTTAAGGATTTGTTTTTACGAGCATCTGAATCTTGTTTCGATTTAATTAGAAATTAATTCAGAAAAATATGAAAAACGATATTAAAAGCGTGAAGAGTCCTCCAATCTTTTTGGCTTTTAATTATATATATTCTATGAGTATTGTGTTTAAAAATTGAGGAAAAATATTTCGGGTCAATTTTTACAAAATTTTAGCTGAAATCGTGCGCTTTTTTTTTTTGCCTAAAACGCGTTCTGGAGTCCCGGGTCAGTTTTGCATGATTTTTAGTTGCAATATTCCTTGAAATATCTATATTCATCTAATCAAATCTTAGCTACATTGGATTTAAGGATTTGTTTTCACGAGCATTTGAATCATGTTTTAATTTAATTAGAAATTAATTTGAAAAAAAAGGAAAAACGATATTAGAAGCGTGAGAAGCCCTTCAATCTTTTTGGTGTTGAATTATATATTTTTTATGAGTATTGTGGCTAAAAATTGAGAAATATATTTCGGGTCAATTTTTGTAAAATTTCAGCCGAAATCGTGTACCATCATGGTTTTCTTTTGGCTAAAAGCGCGTTCCGGGCTCTAGGTGAACTTTGCATGATTTTTGGCGACAAGACTCCTTAATATATATATATATATATATATATGTCTCTGTGTGTATGTGTGTGTGCGAATTTCTTTTTAAGGATTTGTTTGTACGAATTTGTAAATCCCGTTTTGATTTAATCAAAAATTAATTTTGGAATAAAATAGGAAAAATGATATTAGAAGCGTGAAAAAGACTTTCAATTTTTTGGTGTTGAGTTATTTAATTTTTATGAGTATTTTTGCTACAAATCGAGGAAAAATCTTTCGGGTCAATTTTTGCAAAATATAGCCGAAATCGTGTACTAAGCATCACGGTTTTCGGCTAAAAACGAGTTCCGAGTCCCTGCTCAGTTTTGCATGATTTTTGGTGCCAAAACTCCTTGAAATATTTATATTAATCTAACCAAATCTCAGCCACATTAGATTTAAGGATTTGTTTTTACGAGAATCTGAATCTTGTTTCGATTTAATTAGAAATTAATTCGGGAAAATTAGGAAAAACAATATTAGAAGCGTTAAAAGCCCTTCAATCTTTTTGATATCGAATTATATATTTTTTATAAGTATTTTAGCCAAAAATTGAGGAAATATCTTTTGGGTCAATTTTTACAAAATTTTAGCAAAAATCGTGTACCAACCATCACGTTTTTGACTAAAAACGTGTTACAGGGCCACGGTTTTGTTTTGCATGAATTTTTGGCGCCGAGACTCCTTGAAATATCTTTATTTATCTAACCAAATCTCATCCACATTGGATGTAAGATTTGTTTTTATGTGCATCTGAATCTTATTTTGATTTAATTAGAAATTAATTCAGAAAAAAATATGATAAACGATATTAGAATCGTGAAAAGTCCTCCAATCTTTTTTGGCATCTTTTCAAAATTAACATTGACATTATATTACATAATATATAACTTAAAATATTTTTCAACCAAAACTTCAACCCCACGTGTGGAATACGTGGCAAATTACTAGTAGAATAAAAATCATATATGCCCCATATGTAATTGTGTATCAATTTGTGCCCTATCTAACAATCATTCCATTATTAAAAACTTTTGAATAATGAAAATGATACACTCGTATATCGTTACAGATGAGCTTTCAGAAAAAGTGGCAGGTGATACAGAGCTTTCACAAAAGGTGAGAACTAATAAGAATCGAGTAATATATATATGTAGCGTCTCTAATTTCAATTTCTGATTCTTGAGTGCAATGAAAGATTTTTTTTTTTTAAAGTCAAAGTCAATTATTAATTATTCATTGATGAAAAAGGCACAACAAGGGCAATGAAGGATTTTGCCAATTACTATTTCTTCATGCATATATATAATAAGAACACATGTACATATATATATAAACTTTCTGGAAAAACTTCGAGGGGCCGCCTCCCCCACCAACCCTAACTCCGTCCATGATATGATAATTAAGTTAGCTAGGCTACAGTACACCAGCAAATTAATAAGATGACCGGAGCCATTTGCCAAAATTATTAGCAATTGGTCGATTTAATTGGTGGATATATACACATTTGCTGGTTAATTCTCTATCAATATTATTAGAGAGTACTATTGGTGGAGTCGTGGAGAAATGATTTCAGGAAATATAAAAATATGGAACCCAATTAGGCACCAAATAATATATCTTTCTGTTTATGATCCTATTTCACTTGTGTCTAAATTGATATATACACTAGAAACCAAAGTTAAGTATACTTTTCAAAGACGTTTGAAGATGGTTTTGATCTTTCCTCATTCGTACAGAAAAGTTTGGCGACTTCTTAAATATTATAGCATTAACTCGGCCAACTCGGAAAATTCAAGATTCTTATTACAGCTGCAAAAATTGAAGGACGTCTGCTTTGTTTAAGTACTCTATAAATACCACCTTTAGTCATCATCAAGAAAGCACTGAATTGTTAAACTAAGCATAAGCAAAAGCAATGATGAAGCTCTACTTGCTCTTTGGCCTTTGCTTGGCTCTCTTCATCTCAGGTATAATAAACAAATTCTTTTCTAATATAAATTTCTTTTAATTGGCTAATTATTCGGTTCATTAATTTCAAACAATATTGTTGCATATATATATATATATATATATATATATATATCATTTATAAGCAGGTGCTCAAATGGCGACGCTTACCATCAGAAACAACTGTCCGTACACTATTTGGCCAGCAACCCTTACCGGCGGAGGTAGACCTCAGTTAGGAAACACCGGATTCCAGTTAGCCCCACAGGTATCAAGTTCCATCAATGTTCCTGCACCATGGACAGGCAGAGTTTGGGCTCGAACTGGATGCTCAACCAACTCTGGCAGGTTCGTTTGTGCCACCGCAGACTGTGGCTCTGGCCAGGTGGCTTGCAATGGAGCGGGCGGAGCTCCTCCTGCAACCCTTGCAGAATTCACCCTAGCACCCAACAGTAGACAAGATTTCTATGATATAAGCAACGTCGATGGCTTCAACTTGCCACTTTCGATAACCCCACAAGGTGGCTCTGGCCCAAGGTGCACCGGAACCAGCTGCTCGGCGAATATAAACTCGGTTTGCCCATCGAAGTTGGCCGTCAGAGGATCTGGTGGGAATATCATAGGCTGTAAAAGCGCCTGCGTAGTTTTTGGTGAGCCCCAGTATTGTTGCACCGGTGAATATAATTCAGCTACAAGATGTCAGCCGACGAATTATTCGAGGATTTTCAAGAATCAATGCCCCCAAGCTTATAGCTATGCTTATGATGATCAATCAAGCACTTTCTCCTGCACCGGTGGACCTAATTACCTTATCACTTTCTGTCCATGAGAGACCTAGCTTATATTAACCATGCAGGAAGAGGAAGCTTATAAGGTTATAACTATGCTTTTGCATGCTTATATATATGATTCTAAAAAATAAAAGTCGTTCTTATGCTTATTAATAAACAAATAAAACCTTGTTGGTTTTAATTGTATGTCAAGATATATGTTGGAACGATGAATAAATTATAATAATCTCTCCGTTCCAAAATAACTGTGTTTCTGGGATGAATGTGAT
>AWWV01010073.1:0-29011 GCA_001974805.1 Corchorus capsularis | reverse complement strand
CCCCCGCTTAATGTTGCATTATTTTTGGCAGAAAGGCACCTTGAAATATCTATATTCATCTAACCAAATCTCAGTCACAATGGATTTAAAGATTTGTTTTTACGAGCATCTGAATCTTGTTTCGATTTAATTAGAAATTAATTCGGGAAAAATGGAAAAACAATATTAGAAGCGTAAAAAAAACTTCAATATTTTTGGCGTTAAATTAAATTTTTTTTCTGGGTGTTGTAGCAAAGAATTGAGGAAAATTTTTCGGGTCTGTTTTGGCAAAATTTTAGTCGAAATCGTTTACTCATCACGGTTTTTCGCTAAAAACATTTTTCGGGGCCCCAGCTTAGTTTTGCATGATGTTTTAGCTTAAGAAACTCCTTAAAATATCTATATTCATCGAATCAAATCCCAGTCACATTGGGTTTAACGATTTGTTTTTACGAGCATCTGAATTGGTTCGATTTAATAAGATATTAATTCGGAAAAAAGGAAAAACGATATTAGCAGCGTGAAAAGCCATTCGATCTTTTTGGCGTTGAATTGTATATTTTTTATGAGTATTGTGGTAAAAAATTGAGAAAAAATTATTCGGGTCAGTTTTTAGCCGAAATCGTGTACTTAACCATCACGCTTTGTGCCTAAAATCGTGTTTTGGGGCATCGTTTTAGTTTTGCATGGTTTTTGGCATAAAGTTACCTTGAGATATCTATATTTATCTAACCAAATCTCAGAAACATTGGATTTAAGGATTTGTTTTAACGAGCATGTAAATCTTGTTTCGATTTAATTAGAAATAAATTCGAAAAAAAATGGAAAAACGATATTATAAGCTTGAAAAACCCTTCAATTTTTTTGGCGTTGAATTATATATTTTTCTGAGTATTATGGAAAAAAAGTGAGGGAAAACTTTTCGGGTCAGTTTTTGCAAAATTTTAGTCGAAATCATGTATGTCACCGTTTTTCACTAAAAATACGTTTCGGGACCTCGGCTCAGTTTTGCATGATTTTTGGCGTAAAGACTTTTTGAAATATCTATGTTCATCAACCCAAATCCCAGTCACATTGGATTTAATGATTTGTTTTTACGAACATCATAATCTTGTTTCGATTTAATTTGAAATAAATTCAGGAAAGAAACTTGAAAAACGATATTAGAAGCGTGAAAAATCCTTCAATATTTTTGGCGTTAAATTATATATTTTCTGAGTATTGTGGCAAAAAATTGAGTAAAAACTTTTCAGGTCAGTTTCTTGCAAAATTTTAGCCGAAATTGTGTACTAACCATCACGGTTTCTTTTTGCTAAAAACGCGTTCTGGAGTCCCAGCTTAATTTTGCATGATCTTTGGCTCAAAGACTCATTGAAATATCTATATTCATCGAAACAAATCTCAGCCACATTGAATTTAGTGATTTGTTTTTACGAGCATCTGAATCTTGTTTCGATTTAATTAAAAGTTAATTCGGAAAAAAAATGGAAAAACGATATTAGAAGCGTGAATAGCCCATCAATCTTTTTGACGTTGAATTATTTATTTTTTTATGAATATTTTGCAAACAATTAAGAAAAAAATTTTGGCGTCAGTTTTTAGCCTTAATCGTCATCACGGTTTTTTAGCTAAAAACGCGTTTCGCGACCCTGACTCAGTTTTGCATGATTTTTGGCAAAATGACTTCTTGAAATATATATACTCATTTAACTAAATCTCAGCCACAATGGATTTAAGGATTTATTTTTACGAGCATCTGAAATCTTGTTTCGATTTAATTAGAAATAAATTCGAAAAAAATGGAAAACGATATTAGAAGCGTGAAAAACCCTTATTTTTTTTGACGTTGAATTACATATTTTTTCTGAGTATTGTGGTAAAGAATTGAGGAAAAAATTTTCGGGTCAGTTTTTGCAAAATTTTAGCAGAGATAGTTTATTCATCACTGTTTTTGCTAAAAACGTGTTCCGGGGCTCCGGCTTAGTTTTGCATGATTTTTGACGTAAAAACTCCTTGAAATATCTATATTCATGGAACCAAATCCCAACCACATTGGATTTAACGATTTGTTTTTTCGTGCATCTGAATCTTGTTTCGATTTAATTAGAAATTAATTCGGGAAAAAAATGAAAAAACATGAATTATATATATATTTTATGAGTATTTTTGACAAAAATTGAGGAAAAATATTTTTGGTCAATTTTTGTAAAATACTAGCAAAAATCGTGTACGTTAGTCGAAATCACAGTTTTGGCTAAAACCGCATTCATAGGCTGCTATTTAGAGTTGAATGATTTTTGGCGCCAAGATTCCTTGAAATTTCTATATTCATCTAACCAAATCCCAACCACATTGGATTTAAGGATTTGTAAAACAAACATCTGAATCATGTTTCGTTTAAATTTGAAATTAATTCGAAAAATAAAAGAAAAAACGATATTAGAAGCATGAAAAGCCCTTCAATCTATTTGGTATTGAATTATATAATTTTTATGAGTATTATGCCTAAAAATTGAGGAAATGACTTTCGAGTCAATTTTTGCAAAATTTTAGTAGAAATCGTGTAATAATCATCACAGTTTTTGGCTAAAAACACGTTACGGGGCCTCGGCTAAGTTTTGCATGATTTTTGTCACCAAGACTCTTTGAGATATCCATATTTATCTAATCAAATCTTTGCTACATTGGATTTAAGAATTTGTTTTTACGAGCATATAAAATCTTGTTTCAATTTATTTAGAAATTAATTCATAAAAATATGAAAAACAATATTAAAAGCGTGAAAAGTCATCTAATCTTTTTGCCATCAAATTATATATATTTTATGAGTATTTTAGCCAAAAATTGACGGAGAAATTTTTTGGGTCATTTTTTGAAAAATTCTAGGCAAAATCATATATTAACCATAACGGTTTTTTGGCAAAAAAAAAAAAAGCGTTTCGGGGCCCGACTTAGTTTTGCATGATTTTTGGCACCGAGACTCCTTGAAATATCTATATTCATCTAATGAAATATCAGCCACATTGAATTTAAGGATTTGTTTTACGAGCATCTGAATCTTGTTTCGATTTAATTAAGGAATTGATTCAGAAAGATATGAAAAACGATATTAAAAACGTGAAAATTCCTCCAATTTTTTTGACGTTTAATTATATATATTCTATGAGTATTGTGGTGAAAAATTGAGGAAAAATATTTCGGGACAATTTTTGCAAAGTTATAGACGAAATCTTGTACCATCATGGTTTCTTTTTTGGCTAAAACGCGTTCCGGGGCCCCGGGTCAGTTTTGCATGATTTTTGGTGGCAAAACTCCTTGAAATATCTATATTCTCTAACCAAATCTTAGCCGCATTAGATTTAAGGATTTGTTTTTACGAGCATTTGAATCATGTTTCGATTTAATTAGAAATTAATTTGAAAAAAATAGAAAAAACGATATTAGAAATGTGAGAAGCCCTTCAACCTTTTTGACGTTGAATTATATATTTTTTACGAGTATTGTGGCTAAAAATTGAGAAAATATTTTGTATCAATTTTCGAAGAATTTTAGCCGAAATCATGTACCATTGTTTTTTGTTTTGTTTTGTTTTGTTTTTTTTTGCTAAAAACGCGTTTCGGGGCACTGAGTCTGTTTTGCATGATTTTTGGTGCCAAGAATCCTTAATATATATATATATATATATATATATATTCATCTAATAAAATCTCAGCCGCATTGTATTTAAAAATTTGTTTTTAGGAGTTTTTAAATATTGTTTCAATTTAATCAGAAATTAATTTGGAAATAAAATAGGAAAAACAATATTAGAAGCGTGAAAAAGGCATTCAGTTTTTTTGGCGTAGAATTATATATTTATTATGAGTATTTTCGTTAGAAATATAGGAAAAATCTTTCGGGTCAATTTTTACAAAATTTAGCCGAAATCGTGTAATAACCATCACAATATTCGGTTAGAAATGTGTTCCAGGGCCCGACTCAGTTTTGCATGCCTTTTGGTGCCAAAACTTCTTGAAATATCTATATTCATCTAACCAAATCTCAGCCACATTAGATTTAAGGATTTGTTTTTACGAGCGTCTCAATCTTTTTTCGATTTCTTTAGAAATTAATTCGGAAAAAATAGGAAAAGACAATATTAGAAGTGTTAAAAGCCCTTCAATATTTTTCATGTTTAATTATATATTTTTTATGAGTATTTTTTCCAAAAATTGATGAGATATCTTCAGGTCAATTTTTACAAAATTTTAACAGAAATCGTGTACTAACCATTACGATTTTTGACTAAAAACACGTTCCGGGGCCACGACTCTGTTTTGCATGATTTTTGGCGCCAAGACTTTTTGAAATATCTTTATTCATCTAATGAAATCTCAGCCACATTAGATTTAAGGATTTGTTTTTACATGCATCTAAATATTGTTTCGATTTAATTAGAAATTAATTCAGAAAAAATTATGAAAAACGATGTTAAAAGCGTGAAAAGTTCTCCAATCTTTTTGGCGTTGAATTATATATATTTTATGAGAATTTTTTCCAAAAATTGAGGAAAAATATTTCGGGTCATTTTTACTATCATGGTTTTTGGCTAAAAACGTGTTCTAGCTAGGCCCGCCTCAGTTTTGCATGATATTTAACGCCGAGACTCCTTGAAATATCTATATCATGTAATCAAATTATCTGAGACATATTCGATTTAAAGATTTATTTTTACGAGTATTTAAATATTGTTTCGATTTAATTAGAAATTAATTCAAAAAACATGAAACAAAAATTTGATTAATTTATTCTCAATAATCTCTAAAATTTTGAGAAATTTAATCTTTTCAAAATTAACATTGAGATTATATTACACAGTATGTAACTTAAAATATGTTTCAATAAAAAATTCAACCCCAAGTGTGTAACACAAGTCAAATTACTAGTTAGTAAAAATTGATGCATTTTAGTTGAGACATTCTTTTCTCCTTTCGTAAAATATTGATGCTTGCATGTTTTTGGCCATGGGACAAGCCAACCAGGTGACTCTGGCATCACTATGACACCTACTGCAAGAGCCAATAGCAATAGCAACAAGCCAACAACTAGCTAGGTAAGAAGTTAGGTTGAAATTTTAACCACATATCATGATATTACACATATGGGGAGAAACAAGAAGAAAATTTCACTCGATAGTCCATATACAGCCTGAAAATGCAATATATGATACAAGATTTAAATTAAAGCATGGCATGGTCTTTGAATTGGATAAGAAAGCATAAGGCCGGCTTTTAATTCTCTAATTTCCCAAAGCAAAAGCATGAGTGCAATATCAAATGTCATTCATTTCCCAATATATATATTATTAAGCTGATGCCAACGCTATTGTTGCTGGTTTCTTGCCAAAAATTAAAACGAAAAAAGAGAATGGATAGTGCAAAAGAACTTCCAAAGATGGTATAAAGAAGCTCTAAGTATTTCATCACCATACTTTCATTTCTCTCTAGCAAAGAAAATCTCCACTTCGACACATATATAGTAGTCAATGATGAAATACATATAAAGAGAACAAAATCTTCATTATTCTCTAGAATAGATTGGTCCATATATAAGAACTGAACATATTCCAGTGGTTGCAAGTGCAACTTGCAAGGCTTCAAGGTCAAATGCTTCTTCCTCAATGTGTGAGCTGCTGCTGATATTTTCTGCAGTTGAAATCGAACTGAATGCCTTGCCTTGCGTGCCAATACATATACCAATTAACTAGCTGAGTATGGGTTCAAACATTTGAGCATATGAACTGCAGATTATGGAAAGTAAATACGGATCATGCATTCCAGTTTTAACAAGTGATGTTCTGATACTAACCAGTAACCAAACTTGCTCAATGAGATATATACAGAAATCCTTAATGATGTTGATTGTCAAGACATTGGCCATACGAGTGTAATACTGGCTTGACCTCCAGATTAAATCTCATGCAGGCTGCTTAAATTAAATAAAAAGCAATGGTTAGAACGCAAATGTTGAAAATAAGTAATTACTGAAAAACAACATTGGTATTTCAACAAACGTAACGTGAATGGAGATGAAAAAATTAGTTGTTAGAAGAAGATAAATCACCTGAGCGTCCGCAAGCAGAGGACTTACTTAAAAAGCCCGCCTTCTTGCACGTGGATTCTAATCAATAATATTGACTTGAGGGATGTGAGAGATGGAAGGCGAGTCATGCCCTGTTTCCTTATTATAACGTTCATAGAGAATAGGACTTGCCCTGATCGTCAATTGTTGGAGAGCTCTACTTTGAAGAAGGTGGTGTGGCAGCGTCTTTAACTCTGGGCATTGCCATATGTCTAAGCTTTGTAGTTTTGGCATGATAATTGGAATAGTATTTGAAGAAGAAGAACAAGCCTTGTCTCCTCCTCTGCTTCTCAATAGCAGCTGCTTCTCATATTCATATTCCCACTCTTCCAATCCACGCATGGAATGAAACTTCAATTGCTTTAAATTGGGGAAGAAGGCGATATCAATCTCTTGTTTTCGTCTTGTGTTAATACCCATAAATTCTTCTCCCACATTTTTCACCATAGGCATATCCCATAGAGTCAGGGATTCAAGGGAAGGCAACCTCCCCAACGGAGGCAAGCTTTTCAAGTTGTAAAAATGGTTTAACTTAACACTCTTGAGCAATGTCAACGACGTGACCCAATTGGGAAACGCAAGACTTCTACAATAATATATACATAAACTCTGGAGGTATGGAGGTGGTTGTACGGCTTGGAGAACTGATGAGTCAATATATTCTCCATAGAGATAAAGAGTAAATGAACGTAGTCCAGCCTTTGTCGAAAGTCTTGCCTCACTCGCTTGCTCTCCCACATTTCCCAAACCTTCTATGCATAAATTCCCTCGCAGATGGATCAACTTTCCCAAACCTGCAAGGCTAAGTGAATCTGGTGATGATGTCACTATGAACACTTCCAAAGTTTGTAGACCTGTTAATCTCTCCATTCCCTTTGGCATGCATGTAATTCTTGGTGTTTCTACATTCAGAAGATGCCTCAAGTTCATCAGTTTTTCCATCCCACGCGGCAATTCTCGAAGCATAATACAGCGCCTGATGTTCAGAGTTTGTAAGCTACACAAGTCACAAAGTGTGTCCGGCAATTTATACAATGCTTCATTTCCCTAGAAACTAAGATATCTCAGATGTATCAATTTTCCTATTTCTTTAGGGATTTCTAATTTAGGTGCATAACCAATTGGTTCACCAAAAAGGAATTCATTACAATAAAAACGTAGCATCCTAAGACTAATTAGTTGATGAAATAATTTTGGCAAAGACGCATTTAAGCTTGGTAAATCATCACTGTTAGTCTTACGGCTATATGGAACAAGGAAGCTACGTAACTTATCTACAGCCTTGGTTGTTATATAGTTTGTTGATGTGGAATGAATACCACATTGCTAAGGAAATATAAAGGCCATTGGTTTATATAGGCTTAAGTGCTATAAAGATTATCTTTGGATAACTAGTGGGCTAGTGGATAATTTGGGCCATCTGGGCTTGGTTTTTGTCTACTAATGGGTCTAGGTCAATAGACTAATTTTATTGGTCTATGATGAGGGCTCTTAATTTTATTGGTCTATGATGAGGGCATTTTGCATTTAGTTATGCTGCCATCAATTTCATCCTTTTGAAACTCTCGAAAGAAACCACGCATTGCCAAGTTATCAAAACACCCTTCACCAATCATCTCCAAGTCATTTCCTTGCCAAGTTATCAAAACACCCTTCACCAATCATCTCCAAGTCATTTCCTTCACCAAGAAAACCTTGAGCCATCCATAACTTGATCAACTCATCTCTTTTAATCTCATGATCTTTTGGGAAAATGACACAATAACGGAAACACTGTTTTACTGACATTGGCAAATCATAATAACTCAACAACAAAGGAGCATAAAGATTTTCAAAAATCTCATCTTCAAGTTTCCACATTTCACTATCAAAGATTCTTTGCCATTGTTCTTTTGTCCCTTTGAAACTCAAAAGGCTAGCCAAGGTCTTTATAGCAAGTGGTAGGCCAGCACATTTCTTTACAAATTGTCTACCAATGCTTTTTAAATCCTCGTAATCTTCCTTACTCCTTCCAAAGAATGCAATGTTACTAAATAAGGACCAAGAGTTTTCATCAGATAACATTCTCGGTGTGATTAATGGTCTGCTACAACGCATCATAGTTGCAACTTTCTCCTTGCGAGTAGTCACTAAGATTTTGCTTTCTTGGGAACCAGAGCCAAGACAGTTTCAATGGTTTCCATTTGTTTTCATCCTCAGTCCACACATCATCAAGGACGAGAAGAAATTTCTTCCCCTTAATAATTCGGTGTATTTCTGATAACAAGCTTTCTAGCTCGTTAAAGCTAGAAGGCCTTCCTTTTAGAGATTCAAGAATTGCTTTTGCAATCCTAACCTCATCAAAAGGATCAGAGACACACACCCATACCCTTTGAGGGAAATGTTTCTTCACTTCATCATTGTTGAAAACTAATTGGGCTAAGGTTGTTTTTCCCAATCCTCCCATCCCCACTATAGCAAATAGTGGGATGCCATTGCTGCCACTTCCTCCTTCACCGTTGTTATCACTCAACAACAGGTGAATTAGGGTATCCTTATCATGATCTCGACCACACACATCTGACTCATCAATCAAAGATGTTGTTTTTGGTCGTTGGTCAAGTTTTAGATCAGTGCTGCTATTTAGACCGACAGCGAAAGAAAAGGCATCTTTCTGAGTTGCAATGACTTGAAGTTTGTCATTTAACTCTTTAATTTTGAGAGCAATATCATGGCGCAAAGCAAGTCCACCAAACCAAGAAGGGATGCAAGAGCGTACCTTGCCTAGAGGATATGAAACTGAACCATTTCTCTCAATTTTGGATTTGAGAATAGCAGTCTTCCATTCATCCACCACGTCCTCGATGTCGTAGGATATGTGTTTAAGCTGATCCAACCAAACTTTCACAGTTTTCCCCTCCTTCCTGTACTGTCTATTCTCTGCATCTTCTATCACGGCTTGGATTGTCAGAAAAGTGCTTCTCATCTTTTCAATTTCTTGCTCAACTCCTACAACAAGTCTCACCTCTTGTTCAACTTCTCGATCAACAATTGTCAACAGGTGTTGTAAGATTGCAGAAACAATTGCATCAGCCATAGTTGAGAGAAAAAAAAGGAAAGAATCTTTGTCACAGAAGAGCTTCAATGGTTTTTTTTCCTAGTTCTAAATTTGCAGTTTTATGCATGTTCCTTAATTTTCTGTTGCAGATTACAGAAGTGGTAAGATTGTTAATTAATTTTTTGTTGAAATCTGAAATAGGTCCCCAAACTTTGGCATAAATCTCAAATAAGGATCCATACTTTAAAAAAGACCAAATAAGGATCCAAACTTTTTGAGAAGGCTCAAATAAGTCCACTCTGTTAATACAAACATAGCGTGAGTTACACCGTAAAAAAAAGTGTGAACAGATAAGAATACGACAAGTGGCTTTTATAATTCTGATTTTAGGAAATTAATAACTTAAAATAAAAAATACAAAATAACTTTAAATTCATGATTAAAAATAAAAAAATACATTAATTACGTTAAAAACCTTTAGTAACAGTAGTGTTAAACTTAATTATCTCGCTCTCAAATGTATGTCGACGGTGCTCTAGCCTAAAATCGACAAAATTTACATCCATCATGGTCGAAATTTGAAGCGAAAAGTGGAAGTGATGAGTTTGACTTAATTATCTCGCTCTCAAATGTCAACGGTACTCTAGCCTAAATTCGATAAAATTTACATCCATCATGGTCTAAATTTGAAGTGAAAAGTGGAAGTGATGAGTTTGACAGAATAGACCTATTTAAGCCTTCCCGAAAAGTTGGGGTTCTTATTTGGCATTTTTAAAGTAAAGGTCCTTATTTGAGGTTTACGGCAAAGTTGGGGGACCTATTTCAAATTTTATCCTTAATTTTTCGTAATAAAGGAGGGGAAAAAAAAAAAAACCTTCGTTTAGAACTTTTCTTTACCTAGTACCCGAAATCAAACTTCTATACCGGTGAGCAACTTGTCGCCCATTTTTTAAAAATTTCTTTTACTTTCTTTACCTACTAGATTAGTTTTAAATTGCATGTGGCCAAGTGATCTTATGTGTTTTTTTTTTTGAGTAAAGTGATCTTTATGTGTTAAACATATCGAAATCATCATATAGAAAATGAAATCGTTGACGTCTTAAAAAAATAAATCATTGACTTAAAGATAATCCCATAATTAATTATATATATATATATTTTATATATAATCTTGGCTGTTCTCATCACCTCAAGCCTGGATGGAAAATGACTTGTTTATACTCAAGATATATTGCTCTATGTTGCTATATATCTTTATATCTAAAATATCCTTTTTAATTTTAAAATTTTAGAAAATAGGTAATTTAATATAAAAGAAATATTTAAAATATCTTCTAAACTTTTAAATTGATATATCTAAGTCGGTTATGTAGCTATTTTGTAGCAAATTGATTTCTTCCTTTCTTCTTTTTTTCTTTTTTTTGAAACAAAACGGGATTTTATTCAATTAAGAAGGAGAATGATTACATATATAGGAAGGTAAATAACCTTTCCATACTCTTTGATCACCTATCCTACATTCCGAACTAACAACATTATGAGCCAAAACATTTGCATCCCGATTTATGAAAGAAAAAGAGACTGAATCAAACACTGAAGTAAGAGCTAAGATATCATGAATCAAAAATGCACTTGACCATAATGACTCTTTGCCCTTCTCAATCTCCTCAATAACTAGTCTACTATCTGATTCAACAAGCAAGCTAGTGTAGCCATTCTCCCAAGCTATTTCAAGGCCAAAAATAATTGCCATACTCTCCGCCTGCATCACTCCTCCTACTCCCTCCACACTACTAACACCTCCAAGAATAACATCCCCAACCGCGTTACGAATAACTATTCCCAAAGAAGCATGTCCAGATTGATGATTAAATGCAGCATCACAATTAAGTTTCAACTGACCAAGACTTGGCGGTCTCCATTGTTTGACAACTCGCTTATGAGGAAGACTCCTTTCACCACTAAGGCACTGTATCCCCTCCTCATACTCCTTCACTAAGATCATAATTTTCCTGCTCAAAGAATTAACTGTAACACATCGTCCTTCATGTAAGCATGAATTTCGATTGAACCACAATAACCAAAGAGTAATTAAAACCTTGTCAAGGCAACCTTTTTGTTGTGCAGCGATAAACAAATTAAGGCAAAAATCATCAACATCTTCATTATCCGCAACAAAATCCGCCATCCATGGAACAATCTCATTCCAGATCAGTTTTGCAAAGTGACAATCGAAAAACACATGCACCATTGTTTCTCCCGGATTACCACAAACACAACATTGATCTACCACATTTATATGCCTCAGTTGAAGGTTACTTCTAGTTGGAATAAAACCATGAATAAATCGCCATGTAAAATATTTTACCTTGGGAGTAACTTTTGCAGACCAAAGCATCCTCTAAATTGGGTTCCTAAGCTCAAGATCCGACACTTCTCGATCAAGAAAAATTCGAGCAACATGGTATGCCGATCGAACCGAAAAAACACCTAACTTCGATACCAGCCAAATTAGTTTATCATCAGTCCTTAATAGACTGAGATTTATATCAAGAATTGCCTCAACTTCATTCGGCCAGAACAATGATCTCAACAGATTCTCCTTCCAACATCGTCCATCTTGATCGATCAATTCAGAAACCCTTCCATAAGCTAATACTCCCGACACCATTTCACTTGGTTTGCCATTTGGTAGGGATGGAAGCCAAGTGTCTTCCAGTATCCTCACCGATGCCCCATCCCCAATCCCCCACTTTGAACCCAGATGTAGAACCGATCGGCCCTCCATGATACTACGCCACACATATGAAGGATTGGAACCAAGGCTCGCATGCATAAATGAAGTTGAGGGAAAGTACTTAGCTTTCAACACCTTATAACATAGAGTGGAAGTATTATGAACAAGCCTCCAACCTTGTTTAGCTAAAAAAGCCAAATTAAAACCTTCAAAATCTCTAAAACCCAATCCCCCATCTAATTTTGAGGAGCATAATTGTTCCCACCGGACCCAATGAAGTCCTTTATTTTCTTTACCATGCCTCCACCAAAACCTTGCCAAAGTCATATTAAGATCATCAATAAAAGACTTAGGAAATTTGAAACAACTCATAGCATATACTGGAATAGCCTGTGCTACCGCCTGAATAAGTACACCTTTCCCAGCTGCAGAAAGCAATTTACTTTGCCAATGATGCAATCGTTGCCATATCCTATCCTTTATATGTTGAAAATGAAGCTTCTTCTCACGTCCCACTAGAATAGGCAAACCTAAATATTTGTCACCTGCCAACATCCTATTAACGCCTAATTTCTGCTTAATGATCTCACGTCTATTCAAGGGGGTATCATTGCTAAAATAGATAGTCAATTTCTCAATATTAACAAATTGTCCTGAGGCCTTCTCATACTGACTCAAAAGCTCCAAAATTGTCTCCGCCTCCTGCAGTGTAGCTCTCGCAAATAATAAACTATCATCAGCAAACAATAAGTGTGTAACTCTAGGAGCATTCCGGCATACAGAAACCCCTTGAATAAGACCCGATTCATCCGCTTTATTTAACAAAGCAGATAATCCCTCAACACATAACAGAAATAGGTATGGAGAAATAGGATCTCCTTGTCGGATTCCTCAAGATGGAACAATGTTGCCACACTGTCTTCCATTTATTAGCACCGAATAAGACACAGTACGTACACAAGTCATAATTAAAGAAATCCATTTACTCGGAAACCCCATTGTCTTCATAACCATCTCCAAATAATTCCATTCTACACGATCATAAGCCTTGCTCATATCAAGTTTCAAAGCCATACACCCTTCCTTACCACCTCTTTTATTTTTCAAATGATGAACTGTCTCATAGGCAACTAAAGCATTATCAAAAATTAATCTTCCTGGAACAAAAGCACTTTGATTCTCGCTAATAATATCAGGCAAAATCAACTTCAATCTATTTGCTATGACTTTCGATACTATCTTATACATCACATTGCAAAGGCTAATTGGTCTAAATTCCCCAGGAAGCATAGGTTTCTTTACCTTAGGAATAAGCACAATGTTAGTACGATTAAGCGCAGGCCACCAATCACAACCATTGAGAAAGCTCAAAACCGCCAAATTCACATCTGCACCCACGATATTCCAGTACTTTTGGAAGAACAAGGCAGTCATGCCATCCGGACCAGGCGCCTTAGATGGATTCATTTGATCAAGAGCAGCCTTTACTTCTCTCTCCTCCCAAGGTGCTGATAATAAGTTCACTTGTTCCTCCGATAATCTTTTACTAATGTTATGACAGAAATCAAATGGAACCGATTGATGTGAAGAGGCAAATAGCTTATCAAAATAATCCACAAACACTCCTTCTATCTCACACAAATCCGTCTTCCAAGTACCCTCACCATCTTTTATTCTTGCAATCAAATTCTCCTGCCTTCTTTTTGACGCAAAATTATGGAAAAAAGAAGTGTTTCGGTCACCCTCCCTCAGCCATAGAGACTTTGCACGCTGCCGCCAATATATCTCTTGGCACTTCTCTAATTCCCCCAGCTCCATTAAAAGTGTATCCAAGCTACCCTTCTTATCACTTGAGGGGACCGAATTATAACAGGCAGAAATTTCCTTATGGAGTTTCTCAATTTTCAGTCTAAGAGAGCCATAGACCGATCTGTTCCATTGTGAAAAGCTCGTAGAACAATTTTGAATTTTATTGACTATCTCCTCCAACGACATTGCCTCTCCCGTCGACCATGAATCAAACACAACTTGTCGGAAATCTTCATGTCTTACCCAAAAATTATCAAACTTGTAGCAAGGCTTTCGGTATGGGGAATAAATAGGCTGGTCTAAGATTTTAAGAACAATGGGAAGATGATCAGAAAAGTTAGAGTATTCATGCTGCTCATAGGAATGCTCAAACCTGTTCTTCCACACCCTTGACACCAGGAATCTATCTAAACGTTCGAAAACAGCTGCTTCTCCTCTTCCTCTTTTCCATGTTAAATCAGGTCCGTTAACAGGAATATGTTCTAAATCACAGTCTAAAATTACATCTCGGAAAGATTGCATCTGAGTTTCCGATCGAATAGCACCCCCCACTTTTTCAGTTCCATCCACAATCTCATTAAAATCACCACCAATGACCCAAGGTAAATCACTTCGATCCTGTAAATTTCGAAGCAATTGCCATGACTCTCTCCTCCGTTCTGTAACCGGATTACCATAAAAGCCAGTAAACCTCCACGGCAAAGAACCATCACTGTCAATAACCTCTAAATCAATGTGTGAATTAGAATAACTCATAATAGAAACCTTCCACTCCTCCTTCCATAATACTGTTAAACCTCCACTTCTACCCACCGAATCCACTGCAAAACAATGCTGATATCCCCAACGTGAACGAAGCCATTCCATCTCAGAACCCCTCCTCTTCGTCTCACTCAAAAATACCAATTGGGGGCGGTGTTTATTCAACACCATTTGGACTTTCGGAATTGCTCGGGGTGCCCCCAACCCCTGGCAATTCCAAGCTAAAATACTCATGATCCTTGGCGGGGTTGGCTTGTCATGCCAACCTCCACCTTATGAGGAGTGTTAAACTCAGATATACTGTCAGAACCCACCTCTCAATCCTCTCTGTTTTTCTTCCTTTCTCCCAACATTGAGCTTTTCGAACCTTTTCTCTTCTTTCCCAATAATTTTACTATCTGGGTTGTTTGACTCCCATCCCTCTTACCAGTAGATCTAGCTGTTCTCTTCCATTTCTTATTATTAGATTTGCCCCCCACACTAGTTGAAGAGACTGTAGTAGCATTAAAAACAAAATTACCAGTGTCTTTAACCTGTCCAATTTCCATATCATCTCCCTGGTCCATATCAACAGGTTGGTCATTCTGTTTAGATTTAACCACAACATTAGTTCCCAGTGAAACTACTACCTTTGATCCACCATTTGAAGCACCACCATCCGACGCCACATCTTGTGCTATCAATTTATTAGTTTCAATCAATCTAACATTGTCATCTTGATACTCCCCTCGGATCGCAGCATTTTCTGGAGCTTTCAATTTAAGCAGGGGTATTGTTGAATTAACCTCCCTTCCTCCAATTCCCTGATTCTTCAAATTGGAGATTCCATTCACCGATTGATCTTTACCACCCTCATAACTTGTCCGAGTTTCACTAATACCCGGACCATCAAACTTGAAACCTTTCGATCGAGGAACCTCAGCTCTCAACCAAGGACCGTACTCCTTCACGATCTTCTTCTTATCTCGCCTCATCAACACAGCCTTCTCACACTCGTTCTCTACATGAGTTAAGCACCCACAAACATAACAAAAATCAGGAAGCTTTTCGTAGCGAAAACTGATAAGAATTTTTCCACCATTGGGTGCCGTTAAAATCATGCCTCGACGCAGCGGCTTATTCACATTCAATCTAGCACGAAACCTTAAGAATTTTCCCCAAGCAACTTTCTCGCCACAAGTATCAATTTCTTCTGCACCCCCGAATGAATCACCTATAACTTTTCCAATATTCTCGCTCATAAACCCTAGAGGAAGGTCGTGAGCTTGAATCCAAAAAGAACACCCATCCAACTGAACATCATCCACGCTATCATATGCATCAAAGTGTTTCAACACCAACAGGGCCTTATTGAAGTTCCATGGTGTTTGTTGAATCACTCTTTCCTTTTCCATTTCAGATGCAAATTGGAACATATATAATTTGTCCCCAATTTCCCGAATCTGCAGACCCCCCGTCAATCTCCATACCATATGCAGAACGTTTCTCATCACCTCAACCACCACAGGCCGACGAGAAAAAAGTTTTCCAATTAGACAAAATTTCCACTCTTCCAACGTTTCAGCAATTAAATTTGGATCAACAACCACCTCCAAATTCTCCTCCTCCGTTAGATGAAAGTTTTCCCATAGGGTCGATAATCCCTCCGCCATAACGATCTTAAATCTGTAAGCAGCTTGAAAAAAAACCGATGAATTAAAGGGTAAAAATTTAGGCTTGTACCAAGACAAGAGGAAGCACTCACAAGGGAAACCCTAGGAGAGAAAAAAACCTTCTTCTTTTTTCTTTTAATTTACTTATCATCGAACCGAATATTCGTTTGGCTTATTTTAAACATTAGTCAGTATTTTAGGCTTTATTTGTTTATATTTTGTTTGATTATCGCAAAATTAGCTGAAACTAATTAAACGAACCCAACCCATAATGCAGAGACGGTGTAAATGCAAATTTTATTTTAGACAGTTATTGCTATATATGCAAGTGAATTTGGTTGTTAATTTCTTTCTGGTTTAATGGAATTAACCAGTAAGAAACTTTTAGTCTGCTCTTAAATAGTTATGGGTAGTTTTGCTTAAATAATTAACTGTATTATGCATCTTGGAGTTCTTTCTTTGGGGATGTTACAGAAATTTGATTTACAGTAACCCATAATGAGTTCTGCCTTGCATTTATACAATCAACATTGATAATCCAAATGAAATCCTGGATGTAATTGTTGGCTTAACTAGCTTTAGACAACAAGAACTAACTCTCGGACAGATTGAAAATGATTTAAAAGTAGATGCTTAAAACTGTTTCAAGAGCAATTCAACAAAACAGAAAGTTGAAGTTTGAAAGATGAACTTAAAAGATAAAGAAAACCAGAAAATATGAAACATAAGAAGGGAAAACATGAAAAAGTTTTTTTGATGAAAAATGGCAAGAAAACTGATATGATTTCCATTAAGTTCAGGTGTCAATTTATACAAGAACTGCTACTACTCTAAACCAATAAAATAGTGATGAGTACAGGCTTAGGAGTAGCTAGTTTTACAAATTGCAGTTTAAAATTTAAAGTTGACAGTAAAGGGAAATTAACAAAGTTAAGTAAAGACATTATATTGGCTAATGAGGAGGCAACCTAGCAGCACACAAAATAAACCTCCTTGTCGATTTCTTAACATCAAATCTCTAAGCTTTGGTTGATCAAAATTGCAGGAGCTTATGAAGTTTGCTGCTGAAACAGGCAGCTTTGCTAACCAACTGCTGACACTCCTCATTGGTTACAAAGCTGTATAACTCCAATCTTCAATCTCAATTCTTCAAACCTTTCTCTCGGTAATGGCTTAGTCAAAATATCAGCCAATTGCTCTTTAGTATTGCAGTAGAGAACTTCAACTTCACCCTCTGAGATGATTTCTCTAACAAAATGGTATTTATCTTAAAGTGCTTTGTCTTACCATGAAACACTGGATTTTTGGTGATAGCAATGGCGGCCTGGTTGCCACAAAACAGCTTCACTGGTCCTTCAATGGATTGACCAAGATCACATAACAATTTCTTGGACCAAACAACCTGATTAACAGCTGCTGATATGGCTATATACTCTGCTTCCGCTGTTGATTGAGCCACTGTCTGCTGCTTCTTTGACATCCATGAAAAAACTCCACCACCAAATGAGAAAACATAACCTGTAGTACTCTTGGAGTCATCAACCGAGCCTCCCCAGTCACTGTCTGAGTATCCTCTAAGCTCTCCCATTTTTCCAGATTCATATAAAACTCCAAAATTACAGGTTCCTTTCACATACCTTAAAACTCTCTTGGCTGCTTTGAAATGAGCTTCACTGGGAGAGTCCATAAACCTGGAAAGAAGGTTGACTGCATACAGTATATATGGTCTTGTTGTAGCAAGATACAACAACCCTCCAATTAAGCTTCTATATCTGGTCTCATCTGTTCTTCCAGCACCATCTTCCTTTGACAGCTTCTCTCCTGGTGAAATTGGGGTTGCAACAGGTTTGCAAGCTTCCATGTTGAACCTTTTCAAAAGCTCATTGCAATACTTCTTCTAGTGAATAAAAATTCCTTTCTCATCTTGACAAATTTCCATTCCCAGAAAGAAGTTCATTAAGCCAAGATCTGTCATTTCAAACTTTTTCTTCATCTCCTTTTTGAATGCTTCAATCAACTCAATATTGTTTCCAGTGACCAAAAGGTCATCAACATACACAGAAATAATTAAAACATCAGTATTGACTTGCTTAACATAAAGGGTTGGCTCACTTACACTTCTTTGCAGCTCATACCCTTCAAAGTGTTGATGAAGCTTCTCATACCAGGCCTTTGGAGCCTGTTTTAATCCATACAAAGCCTTTTCTAGCAGATAGACTTTGTCCTTGTGCTCTGCAACTTCAAATCCAGCCGGTTGTTCAACAAAAATCTTTTCCTTCAATTCTCCATTCAAGAAGGCAGATTTGACATCAAGTTGATGAACCGGCCACTTCTGCTGTGCTGCAAGTGCCAATAACATTCTAATTGTGTCCAGCCTTGCTACAGGGGCAAATGTCTCTGAAAAATCCACCCCTTGCTGTTGTGCATAGCCTTTCACAACCAATCTGGCTTTATGCTTGTTGACTGAGCCATCTGGGTTCAATTTGATTTTGAAAACCCATTTAACTCCAATAACCTTCTGATTTGTAGGCTTTTCAACTAACCTCCAGATTCTGTTTTTCTCAATCATCTTTAGTTCCTCCTCCATGGCCAATTTCCATTTTTCATCTTGCATGGCTTCATAAGGATCTGCAGGCTCAAGTAATGCAATGTTACAAGCTGCATAAATATCAGAAAGTAATCTGGTACCTCTTATTGGAGTATGGTCAACATCCAATTCTTTTCTTTGATCGAATCCAACCTCCTTTAGCATTGAAGATTGGTTTTCATCATCATCCCATCTCCATGCAGCTTCTTCATTGAATCTAACATCCCTGCTCACCATAATCTTCTTAGTTGAAGGTATATAGATTCTATAGCCTTTTGAATTCTGACTATAGCCTATGAAGATGCCTGTTTCACTCCTTTTGTCAAGCTTTTCCCTTTTCACCGATGGAATCGGGCTGTAACATATGCAACCAAATACCTTCATATGCTCCAAAGATGGCTTGAACCCGAACCAGGCTTCAAAAGGTGTAATATCCTTAACAAACTTTGTGATGCATCTGTTAAGAATATACACTGTTGTATTTGCTGCCTCTGCCCAGAATTCTTTGGGAAGATTCTTCTCAAACACCATGCATCTGGCCATGTCCATAACTGTTCTGTTTTTCCTTTCACTTACCCCATTTTGCTGTGGTGAGTAAGTGACAGTTAGCTGATGCTCTAGGCCTTCTTCACTGCAGAATTCTTCAAATCTTTCTGTTGTATATTTTGTGCCATTATCAGTTCTGATAGCTTTCAATTTCTTACCACTTTGCTTCTCAACAAGAGCTTTGAACTTCCAAAAACATTTTGCCACCTCAGTCTTCTGTTTCAAGAAGTAAATCCAGGTATATCTAGTAAAATCATCAATAAATAGTATGAAATACCTGTTACCATTCAAGGATGGTGTTCTTTGTGGGCCACAAACATCAGAGTGCACCAGTTGAATTTTCTCGGTGGCTCTCCATTTTGATTTTGCAGGAAAAGGATTCCTACTTTGCTTTCCATATTGGCATATATCACATATACCAGATTGTTCTTCAATTTGAGGTAGGCTATCTGCAATTGCTTGTGTTGACATCTTCTTCAAGGAATGATAATTTAGATGTCCCATCCTTTTATGCCAAAGCTGAGAATCTGCTTCAGTACTGATAAAGGCATTTTCTTCACATCTCAAATAAAAACTCTTGTTCACCATAGGCAAGGTGACAAGTTCTCTACTAGAAGGTTCTAAAATAGTACAAGCTTTGCCCTTAAAAATCACTGTATAGTTTTTCTCTACCAACTGGCCAACACTGATTAGATTTTGAGAAATCTCAGGAACTAAAAGAACATCAGGAACAATTTTGATATCTGAAGATGTTTAAACCGAGACTTCTCCTTTACCAGTTGCTTGTAGAAACTTTCCAATGCAAATTTTCACCTTTGTTGTATATGTTTAGTCCAGGAATGAGAACATGGCTTCATCAGCTACCATGTGGTTCGAACAGCCACTGTCAATTAGCCAAACTGATGGATTTTGGCTATGTGATGCAAAACAAGTTGGAACAAAGAGTTTTTCTTCATCTGAGTGCTGTTCCTCTTCAATCTGGGCAATCTTAGCTTTATACCACTTCTTCTTGCCTTTCCTTTTTGCTTTACAGACCTTTTCAACATGGCCTTTTTCTTTACAATAGCCACAAACAGCATCAAGTTTAAAATAGCAATATTTAGGCAAGTGAGAGTTTTTCTTACAGTAAGGGCATGGCTTGTACTGTTTTCTGTCTTCAGCTTCTTTGCTTTCTCCAGCTGGTTTCTCATCTCTCTTTTTTTCTTGCCAACTCGATTGACCCTTCTCAAATACTCTTGCAGTCATGGCACCTTCAGTTTCTGCTCTCAATCTGTTCTTCTCCCTCATGTCAGATGCTGAAAGTGAGTTGATAAGTTCAGCCAAGCTAAGTTTGTCAAAATCTTGGCCTTTGCTTTCAAGTGCAAGAATATTCATCTCATACTTTTGGGGAAGAGCCATGATGATTCTTTGAACTATTTTTGCTTCGGTGTAGACTTCCTCACCATATAGCCTGGGCTTGTTGACAACAGCCATGACTCTATCTGCAAAAGCTCGAATATTCTCATTTTTCCCCATCATCGGGCTTTCAAATTCTCTTCTCAGGTTTGTGAGTGTTGAAATCCTTGACCTTTATGTTCCTCCATATTCTGTTTTGATGAGTTCCCAAGCTTGTCTGGCAGTAGTGCAGTGCATGATCCTTGCAAAGATTGGCTTTGTTACTCCTCTCAAGATGTAAACCAGGGCCTTATTCTTCTGTTGTTGAAGCTTGCCTTTTGAGGGTGCAGCTTCTGGTTCAATTTTGACTGGAGCTTCTATTTCTTGCTCTTTTTCTTTTCCTGTTTCAACTTGATCCCAGATTTGAAGGGTCATCATGCAAGCCCTCATCTCCAAATACCAAAGATGGTAATTTTCACCATCAAAAATGGGAGGTGGAAGGTCACTGATGCTCATAAGTGTATAATCCATTCTTGGTTGAAAATAATTTTCTGGATTTGAAAAAGAAAACTGTTTGATAAAGTTCAAGGTTTTCAAGCTTTCTGTCAAGGTATGGTTTCAAAATTCTCAAAGGTTTTTGACAATAGATCCCTTAAGAATATAGCTCTAGATACCAATTGTTGGCTTAACTAGCTTTAGACAACAAGAACTAACTCTCGGACAGATTGAAAATGATTTAAAAGTAGATGATTAAAACTGTTTCAAGAGCAATTCAACAAAACATAAAGTTGAAGTTTGAAAGATGAACTTAACAGATAAAGAAAACCAGAAAATATGAAACATAAGAAGGGAAAACATGAAAAAGTTTTGTTGATGAAAAATGACAAGAAAACTGATATGATTTCCATTAAGTTCAGGTGCCAATTTATACAAGAACTGCTACTACTCTAAACCAATAAAACAGTGATGAGTACAGGCCTAGGAGTAGCTAGTTTTACAAATTGCAACTAGCTTAAAATTTAAATTTGACAGTAAAGGGAAATTAACAAAGCTAAGTAAAGACATTATATTGGCTAATGAGGAGGCAACCTAGCAGCACACAAAATAGACCTCCTTGCTGATTTCTTAACATCAAAGCTCTAAGCTTTGGTTTATCAAAATTGCAGCAGCTTATGAAGCTTGCTGCCGAAACAGGCAGCTTTGCTAACCAACTGCTGACAGTAATGCATGTAGCTATGTTTTTTAATTTTGGCTGGAATGTTATGTAGCTATGTTTCTTATCAAAAGTCACAATGTGAATAACCATTGTATTTCTAGTATTCACATTACTATTTTCTTTTAGCATTTGTTGGTTGCATTGGTTCTATGTTCTTATCTAATTGTAGTTAATGTTGATTTAATAGTACTGTACATTGAACGAATTTTTCTTTAGTTCATTGAACTTTTTTGAAATTTAGAGTGGTTCTTGTTGAGACTTTTTTCTTTTCTGTATCTTTGAAAGTTTAATCAAGGTAAACTCGCTCGAAATCAATCCCTTCCAGGTAATGATGAGACTTTTCATTTTTCCTCTCTTAATTTATGGTATTCTGTTTTTAGCCACTTCAATGTTTAATTTAAGGGGGAAGTTATAAGTACTCATTACTTGCACTCAAGAATAGTATTTACATTTTTTTTATCTTAAATTTACATGTCTCCAAACAATTAAAAAATATATTCTTGTATCGAAACACCTAAATATCTCTTATATTTGTACCAAGTGCTATTCTTGATTGAGTACAAATCATGAGTACTCGTAGCCATCAATATTTGTAATGTCCATCAATTTAAATTTCATAAATTTCAAAAACCATATGAGCTTATAACATTAATTCAATGTATAAACGTCAAAATTAATTTGACGAATATATGAAAGAAAAAAATACAACTAATGAAAAATTTATGTTTTGCTTACAGATTAATGATAATTATTTTTAAAAAAACATATATGTTTTGTTTACAAAATTCTCAAATTAAGAGGAATTATTACACATGACATCCATATATAATAGGCTTCCTTTAGGACAAAATTAATAGTATGTTTAAGATGTTTAGGATTTTAATTTTCATTTAATTTAAACACATTGGCTCATGTGCAACGCACATTATTTTGATTCCATTCCGGAGTTTATGTATGGATAATGTTATGATATTATCTCTCCCAAAACTCTTAATCTTTGATTTATGCTAATCAGTGCCTTTATGTTTATGATAAAAATTTCAGTAATGTTTGTACAAATATCCCAATATTAATACTCCCTCTGTCCCAAATTATCTGACTCTTTTGGGTCAAACAAATTCTACCTTTGGCCTTTAATTACAAAAAATATATATACAATCAAATTTTCAAAAAATATGTTTGAAAAGTTTAAAACTTAACTTAATCAAAAAATAATTTTTAAAAATTTAATTATATATAATTTTTTTATTATTAAGAATCAAAGTTAATTAGGATTACTTTGACCCAAAAGGGTCAGATAATTTCGGACGGAGGGAGTATTCATTTTAAATTGGATTGATTGTTCAAATTTTTGCAAACTTAAATATCGAAAACAAATTACTAAATTATATGTATGATTTTAGATTGTGATGAAATTTTAGATTATTGTATCATTCTAAAAGAAAATTCTTTAAACCGAAATTAAATAAACTGTTTTATTAATTATTGGTTTGCTGCCCATGGTTTATATATCTGTGGATTAATTGAATACATCATCAAATCATAGACAAAATAAATTTTACAAGTTGAAACATGCATATTCTTTGACAACGACAAAAAAAAAAATTACATCATCAAATCATATAAAATAATCTTTCAAAAAAAAATCATATAAAAATTTTTACAAGTCGAAACATGCAGATTCTTTGACAACGATAAAAAAAAAATACATCATCAGTTAATCATATGAAATATTTTTTACAAGTTGAATCATGGGTTAGAATTTTGCTCCTAATTTGCATTAAATCGATCGGGGATATGATAAATTGATAATCTTGTGCGTAGAGTGGAGGTCCAGATTCTTTCTTTCTTTCTTTTCTTTTTTTTTTTTCTTTTTTGGAGATTTGAGCTTTCATATATAGACAATTCTATATGTCTATTGTAAAGATAAGATGGATATAGTTGGAGCCTTGGAGGTGGAGAATTATGACTTGTGAACATGTACAAAAATCGGACGACGAACATCTACTATAAGCTTCCACTGCCGTGTCAACTGTCAAGTGAGCTTGGAATTATTGCTCTTGGGTGGAAGGTTTCTTTTTCAAGTTTTTTTAGGTTTCATAGAATTTTCTGTTTGTTTCTTTTTGTACTTCTGCATGTCTCCAAATGAGAAAGATTTTGCTTAAATCCAACGATATATATTTTTCTTTTAACTAACAAAAGCTTTTTAACTAAAATATGTTTATATAAGCAAGTTGATTTTCGCTTCTGATGATTTTTTTTTTTAATAATAGTATGACTTAAAGATGGATGTGTTGTTGAGAACTTTTGTAGAAAAATGCAATTCCATCTTTATTGAAAAGCTTTTGAAAAGAAAGAAAAATCCCTACATGTGTTGTAAGCATTTTTTTTTTCTTTCCCAACATATATTTTTTAGGAGTTACATTGAAATCTTATTACAATCAAATTAATTCTTTACTAGATATTATCCCCGTGCATTCGTGTCGGTGTTTTTTTTTTTTAATGATTGGAACTGAGTAATTTCAATTCTAAATAAAATTTTATTTTATATAATAGCAATTAAGTTAAATAGAAAGAACTATTGTTAGAACTCTAATGTGTGACTGTCTATTCAAAATGGAGTTTTACTTTGATTATAATTCAATGTTGTAAATATTATTTATAAATATTATATTTAAAATTATAAATATATAATAATATATATTGGTTTTCTCCCAACCAATCAACTTTGGACAAATGTCAACATGAGAAAAGCTAAATACTGAGCATATAGCAGTTTGGGTTCAGGTGTAGTCCATTCAACATTTGAACTAACAACTCGAATGTAACGTATACGAATTATTTACGAAAATATTACCATTTTGTGTGTGTGTATATATATATATAAATATATAAATATATATATATATGCAAAATCCTCACTATTTTAATTTCAAAAAAAAATCCCTCATTATTTTGCCATACGACTAGAATAAAATTAACCTAAAATTAAATGGAAGCATTATTTTTCAATTTGCACATTGAATTCAATTGATTTGATTGTTCAATTCTTTACAATCTCAAATACCAAACAACAAAAATAGTATATCTAGTTCTTGTAAAATATTTCTAATTAACTTGCTTGACCCGCAAAAGCTTTGATCGTTTGGTTCCTTTTGTTAACTATTTACGATTAGTTTGTTCAACTTTGTTGCTCGTTGGCTCTGTTGTTGGCTGGTTTTGTTTTATTCCGTTCTTGACTTTGCTCCTTTGCTGGTGCGATTATATTGAATAAATCACTTTGTCTTTCAAAAAAAAAAAAAAAAACTTGCCTGACCCGCAAAAGCTTGATAGATACTTTATAATCAATAAACATGAAACAAATATATGGCGGTCTTTTTTGTAACGTGGAGAAAGTTTTTAGCTTGTGGAAAAATCAGCTTAATTTATTCTTATGGCTAAATATTTATGAAAGATATAGCATCGTACTCTTTAGAAAACTTTGAGTACTTGACTTGTTCCCAAGGAAGGAGAAGAGAAATAGAGAGCTTGTAAGGGGCAAAATGTCCTTATTATTTGTAGTTTATGGGGCAAAACGTCCTTAACGCAATAGTTTACAGGTCAAGATGGCTTCCTAAACCTCGAAGCGATTTCCCTGTTTTGAAGAACATATTCAATCTATGTTGTATACCATCATACTTAGTAAAAGCCATGATGTGCTTTTCTCCCGTACCTCGCTGGGATCACTCCGCTAGATCCATATGTACCTAATAAGCCATGAAAATTTCATCGCAGGAAATTGCGGAAAGAATTTGACATGTCACGTTGCTATGACAATTGACGACATTAGGTAGCAATTCTATTTAGTACACATTATCAGATGACTGTTTCAAAAATAATTAGTTTTTATTCATGATGTAAAACGGAAGTATCTGGACTAACACACCTTGTATGTCTCCAATTTTATCATAAGTCTTTAACATATCTATCAGACTATCTTGTTTTTCCAAATGAAAAACTTCCATCAACAACATAGAAAAGAGTGATTTGCAAACCATTTGGACTGACATATGAATCATAAATTTACAAGAAACACATTCGCCAGTACTTATCTTGATATAGAAACATATATATTGTGAGATTATTTCTACCGAAAAAATATATATTGTGAGATTAGTAATTAAAACAAATTAATTAAGAACAAACCTCTTACAGATTGTCGGCGATGTTTCTTTTTTACATGCATTTAGGGAGACAAACTTTTTTGCAGATTCTCTAGCTAAGCTTGGTGTCTCAAGAACTTTAGACTTGATTGCTTGGTTGTAACTTGCTTCTCCTTTTAATAATATCCTTTAACTTTCAAAAAAAAAAAAGAACAAAATGAATATTGAAAAACAAACTAAAACTCTGATATTTTACTCAAACCTAAATATCTAGGGTTTAATAGAAATTTTGACATTTGAACTTGTAGAAAAAAAGACAAATTAACCCTTAAACTTCCAAAATATCGAGTTATATGCCTGAACTTGTAAAAAATGGATAAATCAACAAATTTGGATGGAAATTGGTTACATTTTGTCAATAATTAAACGAAAATTAGCTCTTTTTGGACGGGAATCAATATGGCTATGATAAATTTCATCCACCAATAAAGGGTTGAATCAAGTGGTAAGCGGCTTGTTCCAACTTAATTGATTAGTAGGTCTCAGCTTCCGAGACTTTGCGTACATAGCTGCCCTTGTTAGTGAATTCACCCATCAAAACCAGATACGCAACGCGGATGAGATACTGTGGGGTTAAAAAAATGATAAATTTCATCCAATTTCCGTTCAATTGTTAATGGAATTTAACTAAATTTTTTTGTCTAAAAGTGGGTAATTTGTTATTTTGTCCAAGTTTAGACGTACAATCGGAAATTTTGGAAGTTCAAAAGTTAATTTGTTCCTTTCTTACAAGTTCACGAGTTCAAGGACCAACATATATGAGGATTTTATTCTAAACTAAAAGATGAAAATCAAAGTTAATGTAGAAAATATTGTTTATACGAAAGATGTATCAAGTTTAAGTCTTATTCCCCTATAAGTACGTCCATTTCCTTAACTCTTCTATATTTACAAAAAAAAAAAATCGAAAGAAAAAAAGAGATACAATAATGAAAGCATGATGTGAATGAAAACAGAGGATTTTACAAAATTTCCACAAAATTTCCAGAAACTCTTTTTCTTTTTCTTTAATTAAAATTTATTTATATATAGTATTACTTTTCAAAGTATTACTAGATTCTTTCCATTCTTGTTTTCTTCCTTAATTTCTAACAGAAAAGTTTGGCCAGTTGATTTAATAGCAGTCCAAGTGTCTAACTGGATCAAAGTTGGAAATTATTAATGTTGATTTTGCTTAACTCTATAAATACTCATCTGCACATCAAAGCTGTTCACCATCGATCCACATTTCACTAACAAAAAGAGAGAGCAATTCATAACCCAAAAACATATTCTTATAAATTAAGTTTAGCAACCATGAAGCTTTACTTGCTCTTCGGCCTTTCCTTGGCCCTCTCCATTTCAGGTAATAAAACAATTTTCCTAACTTTTCCTTTCTTGATTTCTTTTGTTTTTTGCTTATAATATAATATTGCATGCAGGGGCTCACATGGCAACAATCAGCATAAAAAACAACTGTCCATACACAATCTGGCCAGGAATCCTTACCGGTAACAACGGAGCTCAGTTAGGCGCAAACAGTGGATTCGATTTAGCCCAACAAGCAACAAAGTCCGTCGACGTTCCTGCAACATGGATCGCAGGCCTTATTTGGGCTCGAACCGGCTGCTCAAGCAACTCCGGCACATTCTCTTGCGCCACCGCAAACTGTGGTTCAGGCCAGGTGGCTTGTAATGGTCACGGCGCAGCCCCACCTGTAACCCTTGCAGAGTTCACTCTAAGCGCCGCCAACAACGCCAACCAAGATACCTATGACATCAGCAACGTTGATGGCTTCAACTTGCCACTTTCGATATCCCCACAAGGCGGTTCTGGCGCAACCTGCAAAACCACTAGCTGCCAGAAGGATATAAACGCCGCTTGCCCGGCGGCGCTGGCCAAGAAAGGATCCGATGGGGCTACCATAGCTTGCAAAAGCGCCTGCGTAGCTTTTAATGAGCCCCAGTATTGTTGCACTGGGGAATTCGAGCCACGCGGAGCATGTAAACCCTCAACTTATTCCCAGTTTTTCAAGGAGCAATGCCCTCAAGCTTACAGTTATGCTCAAGATGATCAATCAAGCACTTTTACATGCAGTGGTAAACCTGATTACCTTGTCACTTTCTGTCCATGAGAGACCTAAGCTTAATAAGCATGCAAGCAGGAAGAGGAAGCTTAATTATAAATATTCTTTTGCATGCTTATATGATTCTAAAAATATAAATATATGCATTTAAATAAAGGGAAAGGGTTTAAGTACTACTAAACCCCTCGCTACTTTTAACTTTGTCCAATAACAAACAAATAAAACCTTGTTGGTTTTAATTGTATGTCAAAATATGTTGGAACGATGAATAAATTATACAACAAATCCGCAAGTATACAGGGGTTGGCAGCGGTGCGGATAACCGCGAAATTTTCACTATCTAAAACCGAAACCGTTTAATTATCCATTATCCAAATCCGCTTAAAAACCGCTTAAAATTTTAAATCTAATAACCAAAACCGCACCGAAACCGTTTAACAATATCCAAATCCGCACCGCAAAACCATTTATTAAGCGGATATCCATCTAAAAATCGAATCCGAACCCAAAACCGCCAAATTAGCCTAATTTTATGTTTTAAACGGATTTTATACGGTTTTTATGCGGATATCCGCTATCCAAAACCACTAGTAGATTATAATTGGTTTTTATACGGATATCCGCTATCGAAGACCCTAAAACCGAAACCTCAAAACCGCAACGGATAGTGCTTCGACTATCCAAAACCGCTCCATAACCGTTTACTAAACGGTTTCGGATTTTAAATGGTTTTAAACGAGTCGGATATCCGCAAAAAACCGCACCACTGCCATCCCTAAGTATACTATATAGTATATTAATTTCTCTATTTTAAACTATATAGTAATTTGTCACGTGTTCCACAAGTGGTGTTGAAGTTTTGATTGAAACATATTTTAAATTAAATATTATGCAATATAATGTCAAATTTAATTTTGAAAAGATT
>AWWV01010071.1:0-57312 GCA_001974805.1 Corchorus capsularis | reverse complement strand
TATGCTAATAATTAATTATCAATCTTTTTAACAATTAGAGGAAGGCAACAAGAAGCTTTCATTTTATATATACTAGTCTTCGCTTCCACGTGCGTTGCACGTGATACTTTAAATTATATGAAGATTAAAATCTTAAGCATATTACTAATTTTGTCCTAAAAAATTTTATTATTAGAGATGACAAAATTTCATCCGAGTGTGGGTATTCGACTCGACTGCCTGAAACCGAACCAGATCCAACTCGATTCGACCAAAAAATTCGCTCAATTCGAAACCGAAATTATTTGACCCCAAATCATTAATGACCCGAACTCGATCAACCCGAAATTACCTAAATCGAGATTAGTTATATTTAAATGACCAGAATCCGAAAAGACCTAAACCTGAAAATTAGAGGCTAAACCAGAGGCTCAAACCCAAAATTATTAGAACCATATGACCCAAAACCGAAAAACACCCAAACCAAAAATGACCTAAATCTAAATGACCCGACATTTGAGCGATTCAAACTCAAACCAACCTAAAACAAAAAATTAACCGAACCCGTATAACCCAAAATTTCCTTAACCCGAAACTGAACCCAAATCCAACCCGACCAGCCCATTTATATATACATTGAGTTTTACCATCAAAGTAACAAAAGAAATTATTCCACACAAATAAAAATATTGACAATGTATAAAACAACAAATTTAAACCCACAACAAAGTTGTATTTATCAAGAAAAAAATAATTATAAGTCAAATAAAATAATTACACGTTAGGAAAATAACAAATTTTAATCATAATACATTGAACTATCAGATAAAAAATGTCAATCACAATTACTTTTTAAATTAAAATGGTAAAAATAAAAAAAATTATATAAAATATTAAATTTAATTAAATGAAAATAGAGTTTTTAGTAGAATAAAATTGTATATTAGAAAAAATTTTAATATATCCAAATTTTTTGGTAAAAATAAAGTAATTATAAAGATATTAGATTTAATTAAATGAAAATAGAGTTTTTAGTAGAATAAAATTGTATATTTGAAAAAATTTTAGTATATCCAAATTTTTTGGTAAAAATAAAGTAATTATAAAGATATTAGATTTAATTTAATTGAATAAAAATAGAGTTTCTAGTAGAATAAAACTATAATAGTTATGCAAGAGCATTTAAGACAATATATTTGAAAAATAAGGGTACAATAGGCAATTCAAAAGTTTCTCAAAACTCATACTTTTATATATAGTATAGATTTTTTTATCCCATCCAGAAAAGCTCTGTGTAATCCGGATCCGACCCGCGTCTCACATTATATATACTTACATGAGTGGCTTGGAAAATTCAGAAAATTACTGTTAATTTACGCAAAAAGAGATTAATTAAACTAGAGGTTATCTTGGATTCGAGTCCCCGAGACAAGCCCCCTTTTCTACCTTTTGAAAGGGTTGAATAATAATTCATCTTATTCATATATACAAGGAAGTAGAGGTAAGGCTTAAGGTAGAACTCTAGGCTTTATCACCTTTTACGTACAAAAAGTGGGGAAAAAACCTTGGAGGAGGAAATTAAGCATGGTGTGAAACGGGAAAACGAAAACAAAGAATTTTTCATATATAATTAATTTATGCGATCAGAAACTCATTTATTTTGTCGGTTGATTCAATAGCAGTCCAATTGTCCAACTCAAAGTTGAAGAGTATCATTTATATCATAATGTTGATTTTTTCTTTGCGAGGGAGAGCTTTATGACTTTACTACTACGTAAACCATTAAGCACGCTAATTTGTGTCTTGTTTAACTCTATAAATACCCATATGCCCATATCAAAACTTCACCATCGATCCACATTTCACAAACAGAGAGAAAGCAATTCATAACCAAAAAAACATATTTTTATAGTTTGTTTAGCAACCATGAAGCTTTACTTGCTCTTTGGCCTTTCCTTGGCGCTCCTCATCTCAGGTAATTAATTCACAAATGCCTTAATTTCCTTAATTATAATAATTCTTGATCATATAATTTATATTGCAATATAATTTTGTATATGTACGTAGTAAACATTTTAGTTCAACACATTGCATGCAGGGGCTCACATGGCAACAATCAACATAAAAAACAACTGTCCGTACACAATCTGGCCAGGAACCCATACCGGCGGTGGTGATGGACCAAACACTGGATTCCAGTTATCCCCGCAAGCATCAAACTCCATCGACGTTCCTGCAACATGGACTGCCGGCAGGATTTGGGCTCGAACCGGATGCTCTAGCAACTCTGGCATCTTCTCTTGTGCAACCGGCGATTGTGGCCAACATGAGGCTTGCAATGGTGCGACTGGAGTACCTCCCACAACCCTTGCAGAGTTCACTCTAGGAGATCCAAACAATGCAGGACAAGATACGTATGATGTCAGCAACGTCGATGGCTTCAACTTGCCACTTTCGATAACCCCGCAAGGCGGCTCTGGTCCAACCTGCACCCCAACTAGCTGCGCCAAGGATATAAACGCCGTTTGCCGTGCGGATCTGGCCGTGAAAGGATCCGATGGAGCTACCATAGCTTGTAAAAGCGCCTGCGTAGCTTTTGGTGACCCTCAATATTGTTGCACTAACGAATTCAATTCACCCGAAACATGTAAACCCACAACTTATTCCCAGTTTTTCAAGGATCAGTGCCCTCAGGCTTACAGTTACGCTTATGATGATCGATCAAGCACTTTTGTCTGCAGCGGTGGACCTAATTACCTTGTCACTTTCTGTCCATGAGACAACTTATTATAAGCGGAGCAGGAGGAGGAACCATAGTTTGAAACTAAATAAATATAAATATCATGACTGTGTTTAGCAAATAAATAAGGCAATAATTAAAACCTTGTTGGTTTTAATTTTGTACATCTAGCCACTTGTTCCACCCGTGGGTTGAAATAACATATTTTAAGTTATATATTTTGAAATATAACGTGAATGTTAAATTGTTAATTTTGAAAAGATTAAATTTCTCTAAGTTTTTACAAATTATTGAGAATAAATTAATCAAATTTTTGTTTCATATTTTTTAATTAAATTTTAATTAAATCGAAACAAAATTTAAATACTCGTAAAAACAAATCCTTAAATCTAATATACTGAGATTTGATTAGATAATATATATATATTTCAAGGAGTCTCGGCGTCAAAAATCATGCAAAACTGAGCCGGGTCCCGGAACACGTTTTTAGCCAAAAACCATGATGGTAAAAATGATCCGAAAGATTTTTCCTCAATTTTGGGTAAAAGTACTCATAAATTATATATAATTCAACGCTAAAAAGATTGGAAGACATTTCACGCTTTTAATATTGTTTTTTCATCTTTTTTCTAAATTAATCTCTAATTAAATCGAAACAAGATTCAGATGCACGTAAAAACAAATCCTTAAATCCAATGCGGCTGACACTTGATTAGAAGAATAGAGATATTTTAAGGAGTCTCAACGCTAAAAATCATGCAAAACTGAGCCGTGGCCCCGGAACGCGGTTTTAGCAAAAACCCGTGATGGTTAGTACACGATTTCGACTAAAATTTTGCAAAAAATGACCTGAAAGATTTTTCCTCAATTTCTAGCGAAAATACTCATAAAAAATATACAATTCAACGCCAAAAAAATTGAAAGTCTTTTTCACGCTTCTAATATCGTTTTTGACAAGATTTTTTTTTTTGCAAAAAAATCGAAACAAGATTTAGATACTCGTAAAAACAAATCCTTAAATAAAATATGGCTGAGATTTGGTTAGATGAATATAGATATATTTTAACGAGTCTTGGCACCAAAAATTATGCAAAACTGATCAAGGCCTGGGAACGCGTTTTTAGCCAAAAAAAAAACCGTACACGATTTCGGCTAAAATTTTGCAGAAATTGACCCGAAATATTTTTCCTCAATTCTTAGCCACAATACTCATAAACTATATATAATTCAACACCAAAAAGATTGGAGAACTTTTCACGTTTCTAGTATCGTTTTTCCTATTCTTTTCCGAATTAATTTCTAATTAAATCGAAACACGATTTAGATAATCGTCAAAAAAAAATCCTTAATTCAATGTGGCTGAGATTTGATTAGATGAATATAGATATTTTAAAGAGTCTCGGCAACAAAAGTCATGCAAAACTAGGTCAGGGCCCCGAAACGCGTTTTTAGCCAAAAACAATGATAGTTAGCATACGATTTCGGTTGAAATTTTGGAAAAAAAAATGACCCAAAAAGTATTTCCTCAATTTTGACTAAAATACTCATAAAATATATATAATTTAACACTTAAAATATTGGAGGACTTTTTACTCTTTTAAAATCGTTTTTCATATTATTCTGAATTAATTTCTAAATAAATTCAAAACAAGATTTAGATGCTCATAAAAACAAATTCTTAAATCCAATGTAGCTGAGATTTTATTAGATGAATATGGATATCTCAAAGAGTCTTGGTGCTAAAAATCATGCAAAATTTAGTCGGGCCCCAAAACGCGTTTTTAGCAAAAAACTGTAATGATTATTACACGATTTCAGCTAAAATTTTGCAAAAATTGACTCAAAAGTTATTTCTTCAATTTTTAGCCACAATACTCATAAAAATTATATAATTCAACGCCAAAAAGATTGAAGGACATTTCATTATTCTAAAATAGTTTTTCTTATTATTTTTCGAATTACTTTTTAATTAAATCCAAACAAGATTTTATATGCTCGTCAAAACAATTTCTTAAATCCAATGTAGCTGAGATTTGATTAGATAGATATGGATATCTCAAGGAGTCTTGGCAGCAAAAATCATGCAAAACTGAGCCGAGGCTCCGTAACGCTTTTTTAGCAAAAAACTGTGATGGTTATTGCACGATTTCGGCTAAAATTTTGTAAAAATTGACCCAAAAGATATTTCCTCAATTTTTGGCTAAAATACTCATAAAAAATATATAATTCAATGCCAAAAAGATTGAAGGGCTTTTGACGTTTCTAATATCATTTTTCCTATTTTCCTAATTAATTTCTAATTAAATCGAAATAAGATTCAGATGCTTTTAAAAACAAATTCTTAAATCCAATGTGACTGAGATTTGATTAGATGAATACATATAGTTCAAGTAGTGTCGGAGCAAAAAAAAAAACATTATGCAAAATTGATCTGGGTCCCTAAAACGCGTTTTTAGCCAAAAATCGTGATGCAATAATTGACATGAAAGAATTCTCCTCAATTTTTGGCTAAAATACTCATAAAAGTATATAATTCAACGTCAAAAAGATTGGAGGGCTTTTTCACGATTTTATATCGTATTTCTTATTTTTCTAAATTAAATTCTAATTAAATCGAAATAAGATTCAGATGCTCGTAAAAATAAATTCTTAAATTTAATGTTGCTCAGATTTGGTTAGATGATTTAAAGTATTTAATTTTTTTTTGGAAAGAGTATTGAAGCATTGCTTTGGAAAATCACCCAATTATAATCGTGGAAAACTTGCCAAACGAAAATAAACCATCAATTTTTTTCCTTGACATAGGACATAAGACCAATTTTTTTAAACAAGCAATTAAACTAATTTTTTTCCTTAATGTCCATAATTTGCTTAAATTATATAATTATAAATTATAAATAAAAAGTATTTCAAATAATTATGGGGAGTAAATTATTATAATTATATTTTGTATTTACAATATTTTTACATAATTAAAATAAAAAGTTTCATGAATATAAATAATAATATTATAATTAAATATATTATAACCTAAAAATAATTATTAAAAGTAAATTATTAATGACAATTATAGTGGATTATTAATATCTTTCCATAATTTAAAAAATTTTAATATTGGATTTACAATATCTTTTCATAATTAATAAAAAAGTTTTTTAGAGAAAATTAATTAATAAAAAAGTTGAACCATCTAAAAAATAAAATATAAAATGACTAAAAAGAATACTTATTAAAAAATTATTATATTATAATACTAAGGGTATTTATGAAAATTTTTAATTAGAAGTTTTGAGTTCGTGATTTTATATAGTAGTAAGAATAAGAATAGTAAGATAAGATTTGTACAAAGTGTTATTGTAGTATAGTCATTTAGTACTTGTAGTCTCTCCCAATATTTGTTAAAAGGTGCTACTTTCCGAGCGACTTGCCGGAGGCTGTTGCTCATCCATGTGCCCCTGAAAGCAGTGAAGTAAATCTTCTTTCTCATGAATGTTTATATTGGCTTTTCTCTTTCCATTCTTCTATGTGTTGTTTAGTGCACACTGACTCATCACAGCCATTAAAAACCCATGGTTTGCTAATGAATTTTTTTTGTTCTTACAGGTGTATGAATTTTATAATGATATAGCACTGTAATGGCAAGCTCGATTGTGAAGTTCTTCCTGATGCTAAATTCAAGGAAGAAAGTGAAATGGGAAGTCATTTAGGAACAGAGGCAAAAGAAAGATTTAATTTTCTTGTGCAAGCATGTATATCCATTTGTTGCATGTCTTAGCACATGATGAATTGGATTGAAAACGAATGGAAGGTAGGTAATCGACTTCGTTTTGGTCCACGAACATCTCTCAATCCCCAAAGTTATTTTGAATTATAATAAAAGGAAAAAAAAACGAAAGAGAAAAGTTGAAACTCCAAACAGAAGTCGATGATCGGCCAATCATTCCATTATAATTGAAAATTTAGAATGAAAATGTTACACTGAAATCTTTTTTACAGTTTTACTTTCAGAAAAATGCGGTGAAAGACTTTACAGTTTCAACATGATTTATACAAAACTTTCAACAGCCACCAACCTATAAATATTGCAATTGCTAGCCTTATTATATATATCAAGATTTACAGTTATATATATGATTTACAAACCTTACAACAATGACACAACCCCCCCCCCCCCCCCCCCCCCCAAAAAAAAAAAAAACTATTAAACTACATTTCACACGATTCAAACTGGTAACTTTGGTTTTAATGCTTCAAAATTCACTCTACAATGAGAAAATTGCTTCATCTCATCACCCCAATATTGGCGTATCACTTAACCACTTCCTGCTTGCAATTTCTTTAGAAACGCTTGAACTTAACCCACCCGGGTTGGGCTGCTCGGCTTATTTCAATCTAGGAAATTGGCATGGGTAATAGTAAAACTGTCAAGTGCATTAGCTATTTTTTTGCAGACTCTGAATCATGGCCCTTTCTGCCCGATTCTGCTCGTTCGAGTCTATCTGACCTCCATGAACTTGAATATGTTGACTTAAGTAATAAGCCAAAGGCAGAAGAGCTTGTGGCTCTAACAACTGCATCTGCAGATCGACTCATCTTGCCAACCAACATTGCAAACACCTAAACCACATAAAGGTTTTTCAAGCATACTGCTTAGTAGGAATATAATAATACTACTAACAATTAAATGGCATGAGATTCTGAGAATAACCTGTGTAAAGTAACAAGCTAAAATATGCTGATCGTCTGTAAGGGCGAGTATGCTGCTGGAAACATAAATTGCGTTTGCTTGGATTATTGGCCAAGGTGCATCAAAAGCCTGCATTATCAATAACTATGTTAATATATTCCGATTTCCATCTGTCTTACATTGGTACAAGGCAGAAACCATAGATATGCGACTTTGATGGGGAAACATACTATAGCCACCTATTTAGAAGGGTAGGCTTTTTAAGAAAACTGATTGCATTGTAGCTACTAAGCAAAATGTCCAAACTATATTTTAGAATAAATATGCAGTCTTATCGGCATATTCCAAACCTGTATGATGGAAACCATGAAAGTATCAACTCTGGAAGGAAGATGTTGCAGAAACTGCCTAGTAAAATCTCTTACAAAGTCCGCATAGTCACTTCTGAAAGAATGCAAGATATACTTCACGATAATGAAATAAGAAAACAACCATATGTTCCAGCATTTTAAGGTTCACTACTGCATACCGATGGTCAGAGTTAAAACTATGCGAATTGAATAAAGCCAGCATGGCCTCTATCTCCAATAAAGAAGCAAATCGTTTGAGGGCATTCTGTTTATTTATAAGAAAAAAGAAAAGTCATTAGTCAAAAAGAAGCATTCTTAATAAGCTTCAAGCATGAAAGGCCTCTGAAATAAGTTGATTACTTACACGGCAGGCCTGTCTAACAGTAAGATCATCATCATGTAGATGTAAAATCAAGCGTGGGAGTGTAGCATGTATCTGGAAATAGTAATTTACATTCAATTAGCTAGATGGGACGCTATATGGTGTAAAAACTCATTCATTTTCTACTTTAGCGTCAATGTACCACAAATGAAGTAGGTTCATGGCAGTGCGATGAAAAAGGAAACAATGAAGTATAAACCTAATAGGGAATGAACCTTCAGGCATGTATTATTAAATATAGCAAGTACTTGTCAAGTCAAATGGTTAGACTGATAAGACTGTTACTTTGCTTCACATGGTCTAGTCTATAGATTCTCGGACAATTGTGGCACACTGAGTAACAAGAAAGACTTGATGACTTTTTCATTTAAAAGAGGGTATTAAATGGTTCTATAACCTTATAAATTTTCTTGATGATATATCTGTCCAGGGACATTCAACATGGAACAGAAACAAAAAAAGACCATTTGTCCATGTAAATTAAGAAATTTGAGTTGGAAACAAATTCACGTTGATGATTACCTGCTCGAGAAAAACATCTTTATGTGCTCCAACTCCATAACTGCTAAGTGCTCCAAAAGCTGCAAAGGCATCAGCCCGCATCTTTACATTCATGGATATCTGTATACAATGGAAAACATTGCCCATTAGTGGATGCAGCCTAATGCAGTGTAAAAAAAAACACCTGGGCCTAGGGTGTACCAATTCATTTTGATATTTACTACCCCAGCCTCACACTGACACATAACTAAGGGAAGTATTTTGAGTTCTTAATGCATCCTAAAGTGATTTAAAACCCAATGTCTATGATTAGTATGGCCTTAAAAACAAATATTGTAGATAGCAAGGAAATGCACCTGTAAATTGCGAAGCCGAACAGACAAATTAAGCAAAATGGGCTCGACAGCATCATTGGGTGATGATGCAAGAATCTACAACAAATTAAAAGTACAAATATTAATAATGATAAACCAATGAAGTATAAGAAGCAATTTAAAAATTTCATGTTATATAATATATAATAATAACAATTAAAGGGCAAAACATACACATAAAAAGAGGCTATTATTTGCACACTATAAGAAGAGAGATAACAGAAAATTACCATCAGTAAGCATGAAACTGCAGTTAATTGTACTGATTCATCCAAATCATCAAGCAATGCTAATATCACACCCAGAACTTGAGTTGTATAATGATAGATATGAACAGATGGTATCTGCCATAGACATGGAAAGTCATACTGTCAAAGGGTATACATAAAGGGAAAAAACACAACCATAACAACATCAAACTTGAGACAGAAATTATGAAAGAAGTAAACGTCTATGACTGCAATTGATGACTAAAAATTGCATACTTAAAGTCTACATGAGTATCTCTTATATACCTTAACTAATCCTCTTAGACATAGGCATCTAACGGTTGGAGATTCATCTGAGACATGTCGACACAACACTTCCACCATTTCCTCCAGGAGGGAACTAAACCCGCCACTGCACATATTTGCATATAACTCTTCTTATCAAGAAAAAGAAATGACAACGATGACATTGCAGGTGATTAGGGCAGCAATAAAAATGATAAAACAAAGAGGGGGTAGAAAGAATTTCAAAGTGTTCAGACCTGTACCGAACAAACTCTGATAGTGCAGCAGCTGCAGCTTCCCGTTGAAAATTTTCTTGGCGGTTCAATGATTTCGTGAAAATCTTGCAGATATTCTGAACCTGCAGTATTTGATTACGATGTTAATAAATATTTTCCTTTCAGTGTCCCATCAGTTTTCATTTTAATATTTAAAAGGTAAGTCACATTGAATGGATAGTATTACCTCTTTTGGTCTCTTCATAGAAATACAGCCAGCTAAATCGCCAATAAGATTAATCCACTTTTCCTTTTCATTTTGCTCACCATCTCTAGCCAAAATCTGAATACAGTATTTAATTCTTTTTAAGTTAGTATTTTTTAGCATGGGAAGTGTCCCTCATTGTAGTAGCAGTAGCAGAAAGATATTTAGTATGGTTAGAATGTCCATGTACCTTTCCCATTTCAAGGTCTCCAACACATTCACAAAAAGCCTGAAATGCTATTAATAGAGCACTGCAGAGGTGGAGAAAGAAAATAACTTATTCTTAATTAGATTCCAAAGTTAAAGACAGATGCCTTTGTCAAATATATATATGGTACGGAGCTTACCGTAGTGGTTCGTGCTGACCTGAGCTAGCTAGCCCATGACAACTTCCAAATTGCAGTATAAGTGCAGCAAGAACAGAAGAGTAACTCTGTTCAACAGCTTTCTTTCCAACTTTACCACCGCCTCTGCAATAAGATTAACATCATAAAACTCTGGAAACCATAAAATAAGACTCTGAATGGATGCAATTTATCAACATACCTGAAAAAGGCAGTGAGGGCAAAAATAGCAGCTTGCAGAATTTCATCCTCTGACTGAGTTTCAGAAAAAATACTAGAATTTTCTGCTTTTCCTGGATCACTTTTAGTTGTACGTGTCTGATTAAGAACAGTGATGAGATGCTCCAGGAACAAAAGTGACAGCACTGTGTGTTGAGAAAATGCCTATTCAATTTAAGAAAAAGTCAACAACTGAAGGAATCAGTTCAAAAAAATTAGAAAGGAAAATAAAAGAAAAAGAAGCGGAAGAAGAAGAAGAAGAAGAAGAAGAAAGTGAAACAAAGTTAGAGCATAAAATATACAATAATGAACTTCCACAAATGATAATTCAACTAATGGATTGAAAACAAGCAAGAAAGAAATTGTTGGTAATCATCAGCTGTCATCCTTCATAGACTATAAACACAACGAAAAATTCAGCAAAAATTATTACAACTTAAAAGCAAGATATTGAAAAAGTGGCCATCTTGTCAATTACATGCCTTTTCAGTCACAAAACAAAATTGGCATATGAAATCCGGGTTCAACCATAATTATTCCAGACATGCACTAAAAGATACACACCAAGTCAGCCTCCTTGACTGATCACAGGAAAGAGCAACAGAACAAGGAGAAATCGAAATGGTACAGGAATAATTTACAAATAATAATGAAAGACGACTCACATGGAATGCATCCTGCATTGGCCAGCCACCACGAAGCCTAGATATATCTTTTGTAACAATATCCCTTCCAGCAACAGCCAATACTTCATTGAAAACAATCTCTGCAGTTGTGTTCTCACATAGAGAGCATATCTAGAGGTCCTTAAGGATATCAATGATCAAAAGCAAATTTTGAATAGGACCTTGCACTTAATTCTGCTGACTGTTAACGATGATCAAACATGGAAAAGTTAACACAGGCTTTTAAGTTACACTAAAGAGGGATACAGCTCCAAGAACTTCAAAACGTAATTGTTTCTCAGTAACATGCGCCACAGCTGAGAGCAAAGATTGAGTGATCCTGCAAAGAGATTTGATCAACCATGATTGAGAAGACCTTCTCTTAGTAGTGTAATTTTAATGAACTAATTAAAGTTTAGTTTTTCATTAAAAACATATCAAGGAAAAAGAATAAAATAAACCTTGAAACATCAGTTTCACTCAGTTCAGTCCCTCTCTTTGTGACAAATTCAATAACTGCTTGAATAGCCCCTTCAGCTGACTGCTTGATTTTGTCACAAATTGCTGGCATGCAACCCTGCAGGGTGCCTACTAGCTGCAAGTAATCACCAAGAATAACCAATGCCCTTAGTTTCAAAGCAGTAAAATTTCAAACAAGCAAATGGAAAGATCAAACTTCACCTCATCCTTTGTCAAAAGAATACAAACAGAAGCAACAATTCTGTTAAAAACCTCAGAAGGATCAATTGAAGCATCCTGAAACAACAAAGCAGAATGAAAACATAACCTTAAAGTGTCATGGTACATTTTACATATCCTTGAGGGGGAAGAGGAGGAGATGTAACTCTAAAGTTTAGGGACATAGATGCTAACATACACTTCTCATAATGGCTACCACATCCTCAAGGGAGGACAAAGCACCATAGGACAACTCTATATCACCACCAACACTAGAACCTAATGGCCTTGGAAGTGAAAGGGAGATGCTGAAGAGCTGATCCAGAATCTAGTCAAAGAAATAAAAAAGGTATTAAAATTATTCCTTTTAATAGTAATTAAATTCCATCATAGGTTTGCACAAATTAAATACTTATACAAGTATTGGAAACTTCATCTTTAAAAGATAACAAATCTTTCACTATGCCATTTTAATACCTGAGCAGAAAGTTTTCTAACTTCAGAATTAGTGTCTGCACAGCGTGGAAGATACATAATAACTCTATCTCCCAACGACAAAGCTTCACGACTTGGCAACACAAATGCCGCTGGCAGTTGAAAAATAGAAATTCAACAAAATTTGCAAGAGGTGCGGAAGGTTCAAAACCAACATAGGATGTGTACTTACATGGTAAGTTGGAAAAATTCCCATGCAGAGTACGGTCAATTTGCTTGCTGTGTGTGCAACTCCCCCGGCAGCCTAACGCACAATAGCCACTGACACAGAGCATCCGGAACTTGGCAAGCATCTCATACACAGCAAGACAACCTCTTCTTCTTTGATACTCCACAGATGAAGAAACATATTGATCAATTTTTCTTAATATATGCAATAGCTGCTCTGCTCGGCTTCTTCCATCCTCTCCACTAATTTTTGCACATGTTACCAGTTAGAACAGCCATGAACAAAGATATGGATGATATATAAACTAGGAGATAATTAAGACATATGCAGCTGGGTTCTGTGCCTATCGTAACCATTTACCAGATTGCTTCGGATATTGCAGCCAATCAATGAAGCAGTACAAGTGTACAACATAAATGATAGCAAAACAACACGAAACTCCATAATAGTGGGAACAAGTTAGAGAGGTGGCTAAGCTCTTCCTAGAGCTCCTAACTTCTAATGAGGCTATTCTTTCATGTCTCTGCTTTGTGTAGCCTGTTCTCTGCCCATCCTCGGATGGGGGGAGGGAGGGGATCCATGAAACTCATTAGTGGGGCAAGAATAAAACAAATTCCTGTCAAAAGATTGATCTCCTTTGAAATGAACTTGCTTTTGCAATACATGATCATATGATTTTTGGTCAGAACAAATTTGATTCTTAAAAACCAAAATCCTATTAGTGTAAAGGAAATTTCAATCTTCCAGACAAAAATGGGTATCCTTTCTCCAAGAAAGGAAAGTTCAATATACATGGAATAACCTGCTGCAATAACTATGTCTATACACAAGTTTTCTAGTTTGAACAAAAAGGGGAGGTTGACTTCTTAAATATACTGGAAGTAAATAAAATTTAGAACAATTTAAAACTATGTTGTTTCTTTACTATCACTCAAATTCCTATATTCAATTGGAGTAGATCATGTATCCAGACCTTCAGGCCATCATAGAACCAAAAAAATTAAGAGGGTGACATGGAGCGCAGGTAAAGAAACCTCATATGCTAATTGTTCATTCTTTTTGTTTCCTATATTCTACATATAAAATGTCATATTATTGAAGAAGACTAGGAGAACCAATATCATCTGCACTACTAACATGACTTGATTAAGTTATAGCAGTCAAGTAGGATCTGAGACATGAAAGAAAATTCTCACATACATGCATGCATATTTGTACAAATAGTACACAGAAAATGTTCAAGCTGTATTTTGACAATACCTTGTGCGAAGAATTGCACATAGCAGAGTGATAAGGTTATCTATGAGGGGATTGATAACATCTACCGGATCATTTGGCAAAGCAAAGAACCCCAAGGTAGCCTGTCAAGATTTTCAGAAGTATTCATAGCTCCAAGTAAGCAATTAAGGAACACTGTTTACATTGTTACTGAGTTTAACAAAAGAAAATGAAAAGATACCTTCAAAACATGATTTCTAGTTTCAATTGTCAGCTTTGGCTCCACTGATACCAAGGTGGTACAGGCATTCAAAGCAAGGGCCTAGAGATGAAAGCATAATAAAAGAAATTATATATCACAAAATCAGTAGATACAATAGACAATAGTTAAATAATATATACCAAATTACAATTATTAGAAGAAAGAAAACACCTGTGTGTGCAGAAGTTCAAGACTTGAATCAGAATCAGTTTCATCTCGACCCATTAAAGTTAAAATATAGTCAAGTAGCTGGTCTCTTCTTTTCAGGGGGAATGGTGCACCATTTTCTGCAGCATTAATGACAGCACAACCTGCATGAACAGTGGGTTATATCACTATTACAAGTTTGAATATAAGAAAAGCTAGTTTCTTATCCATATATTGAGTATGACATTCAAATATATTTTCTAGAAGTTTAATTTCTTCATTTCATCCCCTCAGCTGTAGTAAATGCATCACATCCTCCAACCTCTTCTTCCTCATAAAGCATCAAGCCTAACTAATAAATAACTCTCATAGATCATAATAACTTCCTCCTCAGAAATTATTATTCCATTTATTTCTATTTGGTTTAATAAAAAAATTCCTATATTAGTTCAAGCCCGCTTCACCTAACATTTTCCATACTGATTCACTGCAATGTTTCTAACTTGCTATTAAAGTATTATTTTCTGCAAACCTAGTAAATCAATAGCTGTAATAACAGCTTGCTTTGCTGTTGGGTGGCGTACGTGAAGAAGTCGTGAAAGCATGTTTGTCCCCTGCAAGGAAGAGGAGTAATAATCAACTTAAACAGCATCTAACATGACTGCACTAAAGGTAAGAAAGGAAAAGTATATATAGTTTTTAATAGGCATAACTCTAAGCAGCTAAAATATAGATAGGTAAATAGCACAGTGAAAATCACAGTTCTTTTAGAAGACGTAAATTTGTATCAGTCAGCAACAGTTATGATGGATGGACCCAGTACCCACCATATTCTTAACGGTTTTCAAACATGCAGATTTAGAGCAATCTCAACATGTAAGGGTTAGTGCTTTAGTGATAAATGGAGGCTAAACATGTAAGAATGATGAGACATAAAAGCCCAAAAATAAGATTCCTTACAACAAGTGCCTCTATTCTGGCCTCAATAACCATTGATGGAGCATATCTTGCAGCATATCCATACATCAGAGCCAAAGCAGCATGTACATCATCAGATTCTTCTGTTTTGTAACTTTCAGAGAAGAGTGCTAAGAACCTGCAGTAGGTAAAGCCCCCAACTTCAACTTTATAGAACATGAACAACCTTTAAGCTTAAAACAAAAGAAAGAGAAACATGATGAAAGTCTAGAACATGCTTTATACAAATTGACAAAAACAACAGTGGCTGTAGAGAAAAGTGTTGCTTCCTGTTTTCAGTATCAGCCCATAACAAGGTATCATACGTAAGGTAAATCAAACAATATAAGCAAAGCCATTCTGCTAAGGATTTCATTCTCCGCAAATTTAGAAGAGTTCACATGAACATTTTAAATCCTTAGGTAAGCCAATCATCATGTTGCATGGTGTTGCAAATGGAGAGTAAGCACCAAACCTTTGAAATATGCTTTGACCGACATTGTCTAGAATGTCCTTCAGCTTATCCAACACGGTATCCAAGTGGGATGCTGCAACCTGAAAGTAAGGCCATTATAAACGATGGACATGCAAAAAGAATCAGAAGAAAATGCATTAAAGGAGCTTCAATTCTACCAGTCCTATGGCTTTTGCTAAACCAAGCCTGTTGGTCGGAATAGCAATATTAGCTTGCTTGTACATCAAGTCAATCTTTGCACGAACATAAGCCCTGTCATTAACTTTCTGAAGAAGCATGCCCAGGCATCTGCAAGATTGGAAAAAGATTAATCAAAGGTCTTCGAGAGTTCAGGATTTTGCAATTAGCTTTTTCTCTACAAGAAGTAAGTAATGAACTTCCGGGAGACCATACAAGAGTGGGTAACTTCAGAACTCAATATCACCCGTAACCAACATCTTAAGTGGAAGGTCATTGCTGGTAAAGAAAGTGCTGGAAAGTTATTAAGAGGTGATTGTAAGAGAAATCTAATGCTTATATCAGTATAGTAATTCAACTTGATAGATTTAGACTTGATTTAAGTGAAACATTAGTAACTTAAGAAAAATTCCCTTCTAGAAACAACAAATAGAACTTATAAATTCAGTAAAAGTTGCCTTCCAAAATAATTGGTGCTGACAAAATGATAGGCAGAAAAGTCAAAAACCAGCAAAAATTTTCAATCCTGAATAAGAAACCATTATATGCAAAATATCCTGGCTCAAGCTGTGCCATATTCCAGAAAGTTGATGCCTTCACTTGGCACTATTCCAGGAGGTTGGTGCCAACTTGGCCAGACCAGAGTACAGATCATGCTTCATCTCTACCATTTTCTAATTTTTCTTGAAAAACATTTTAAATAACATTAGCATTTAATGACCATATCTCATGCATATGCACGTTAGACCCACATAACAGGCAACCTCTTAATAATTGCCTCACTTCTATAATGTTTTCCTGTGGATGCAAAAGTACAGAAAATTATGACTCGGAATGCAGAAGTATAAGCAAGATTGTCAATAAATACAAAAGCATCCAAAAGCATACAAACACGAATACATGATTGTCAATAAAACATGAAAAAGAAATAATGTACAATTCTCATACCATAATAATTTAAAAATAAAGAAAAAAACTTTTATAAAATGCATATATTAACATTTTTTTTAACTTAAATTAGAACACTTGTAAGAATATAATAAGTTATCATTTCCTTTCTCTGACCAAACCACGTTTACAACATACACCATACTTTTGATTTTCCCTTCTTTTTAAGCAATCCCCAGACCATGGAACTGTACCCTCTCCTTTATCCCCTCCATGCCCCCGTTCTCTTCTCCCTGTATTCAAACTATTGTCTTTCCCCTCCTAATCACTCTACAAAAACCTTTCCCATTTTTGCCAAACCTTTACCCCAATCTCATCCTATGCACAAGAAAAGGGCAATAATTGTTTCTTTTGTGAATTCAATAAAAGGAAATTCAAAACTAATACCGGTGAAGGAGTGCTGAATGTTCATCATCAGGCGTATAAAGAGCATATTGCTTGGTAAATACATTTCCCAGAGAAATCACCCAATCGATGTCTTGAATCACATCCAAAGATTCTGCAAGAAACTGCAACACAATAATAATGAGATATTTATGGTGGTACGTAGCACATAAAGAGGAATTTCTACATCCCCCGCCCCCCTTTTCCCCCTTTCTTCCCTTGGGTGTTTTTACACTCCACTCGAGAGTACTTTCATTTCTCATTGATACATCTGGAGAAGTATATTATTTATTCCCCAACATGCAAGGTCCAATGTCACAATAATTTATGTAGAATGTTTTCCAGCTCGTGACCAAAAGGTACAGAAGAGAATAGGAAGTCCACCAATATTGAAATATTAGTAAGAAAACTTACGTTGATTATCATGTCATCCCAGGTCTCTTGATAGGAAGGATCCAGCTTGAGATCTTCTGGGTCACTAACATATGCCTTCATTTTCGGAATCTAGAGCTTACCAAAGACAACAATCTATTAGATACTAAAAAGTGCTCGTATTGGCTAACATGTGATTAAGGCAACCAGCAATTTGTTCACTTAGGAAACATGAATTTTGCAAATACTAGTCCTGTCAGCAATAAGTGCACACGGGATAAAACTATACAGAATGAACTTGAAGCCATAAAGCATTGATTAACTACTGTATGGGCTGTTGTCCTATACTATATTTTCTAAAATCTTTACTAAATTACTTTTAATATGTTGATATATTTTAGAGTCTTTAAAAGCTAACATTTCAGAATAAAATACTATTAACCAACCATCAATATAGCCAGCAACAAATAAATGGAACACCCACCCTATTTTGAATGTTTAATTCAGTTGCACAAATTTAACAGTTAATGACTCAATACATATGAAACAACTTGACATATCTTTTTTTTTTTTCATCCCTATTAATTTCTCAAAAGCACTTCATGCACCAATTTTGATTTTTGTAAGTATAAAATTTCAACTCAAACATAAACTTTCAAATAACATTTCATGTTAATTCTCATAAATGGTGATCTACCTCATCTTGCCAGAATAAGTTGATGTTCCTTGGAAACAGAGGGGCCAAATAACAGAGGACCTGTAAAGAGTTAAATTGTTAACAAGAAGAAGACAGCACCATTTGTCAGCCCAACAATGCTAATGCATTCCAAATGGAATGAGAACAAGTAATGTCATATATTACTGCTGCTCTAATTTGCCAATGTTTAATAACATCAATATGAGCTAAGTCAAGTATAGCATATGCTTACTGTCAGAATATGAGTAGCCAATTGCTCCCTCGCTAAAGGGTTGTGCAGAAGAACCACTAAGCGTGCAAACAGCTCCTGAATTTATGTGTAGCATGGAAGAGATTAACTTTCATACAGTTCATACAGTAGAGAACAAAAGCAACTTAAAACATGTCACATCCATTACTGCACATTACCTCCGGACTTGGAATATCACCGCGAGCTTTACAGTCACTAAGCATATCATTGTTATAAGAAGATCTATGTCTGTATAATTCTGCAATACATCTGCATACCTGAGTAGAAGCACAGATGAAAACAAGTCAAAAGAAATCAATAAACTCAGTGCACTTTAACAAAAAAGGCAGGCATAACATGCACAAAGCAATAACCGCAACAAACAAGAAAGTACAGGAATGTTGTAAATAAAAAACCCAGCAGCCACCCCACGCGTAAAAGAAATGCACTGGAAGAAAAGGAAAACGTCCGAGGACTTCTATAAGATGCATCTCACCGTGGCAACTGCACCAGTATAAGCCCGAGGAATGATCATCTTCAACAGAAACGGCCAAAGAATGTGCTGCAAATAACTAGATCTTAATTAAAGAAAACTTTGGTTGTAATTTGTAAAGTTTGTCAAACTAAGAACCCTTATTAGAGATTAATGGTTGAAAAGAGAAGCCAGTGTACCTCCATTTCTGGAATTGTGATAGTTAGAAGAAGAAGACCTTTTTCACATATCGCTCTCAATTCTGTTGGACAGATTGACCCTATCTTCACCTGAGACAACAACTAACGGCATTAATTCTATCATGACTCGTATATTATCACACTTTACCTAATCCTGAGAATGTTTCAAGGAATAATATAGCAACTAAGGCTCAATCTTGACCATTTGACTGAAATTTAAGCACTGCGGCTGGTATAACAAATATCGCTTATGATGACATGAAGTGACCGCACTTCACAAGAAAATGTTCATGCCATTAACTGTTATTAATATAATGTCCTTTTCTTCTATTCATGTCAAGAACAACCAAATTAAATCAACATTTGATGCTGAATTTTCAGATTTGTAACATAAAACACCCAATTTATTTTAACATAAGAATAAACAGCTCGACCTACAGTTTACCTGGGACTTTTCAAGATAATTTCTGCTGTGTTCCGATAAAGCACAATGGCGCACAAGATATTCGACAAACAACTCTGCGGACGGCCCAACCAGATAACAATGTGAAGCCATCACCACAATCAACTGCCATGAACGTATCAAAAACTAGTAAGCTTAAGAAAATATTTTTGATTAAAAATATTACAAACATAGGCTATAAGCCTACATAAAGATATACCTCAGATAGAGGCTATAAGCCTACATAAAGATATACCTCAGATAGAGCCTTTTGGATGGCTAAATTTTGCTCATCTAGCAAAGACTTCACAGCATCAATTAGCAAAGACCGCTTATTGTGCCAAGCTTCAGTTGACCTTAAACAAAATGAAGGTAAGCTATGCAAGTTAATTAATTAACAGAATTATGAGAAGAAAGAAAGAAATAAACCTGGGCAAGAGATGCTTTAAAACACAGAGAGCACCAAAAGTCAAAGGCTCTTCCTTCAATCTGCATTTCTGGTAGTAAGATGAACCAGAAAAAGAAAAAGTACGTCAAAAATTAATTATTTATCACCACTACAAAGAAAGAACGAAAGAAAGAAAGGGGAAAAAAGAAGATATTTTTACTTATCTAACAATGAAATATTAAACAGTACAATGTCAATGCCGTATCAATAGAAATACCACTTCCCTGATGATACAAAACTTTTCATTTTTTAAATGACCAATAACGAAGAACCTTAAAGATATGTGTATACTCACATTCAGAAGAAAAGTAAATAAATCCTCAGGGTATACAGAACCAACTGTTAAAAAGCAACGCTGTACTTCATTGTATGTCTGCAACAAAAAGTATTGAAATTATGATATGGAAAAGAAACGGAACCTAATAGAAAAAGTAGAAGAAACAGAACTTGTCATGTTCAATGAATGAACTTTATTAGCAAAAGATGGCCTTAAGTGTGTAATCATACTTTCAGTCCCACAGAAAAATCTGAATGCTCTTTGCTCTCATTATTCATACAAATAACAGGGAGAAGGGTTGATAGTATAACCGTGAGCTCCTGCAAAAGACAACATGAAATATCCATCAAGAACTGCTCATACAGTACATATAAAAGGAGTAGAGGATCTTTATTCAATAAAAAAAAAAAAGGAGTAACGGATCTTGATAGAAACTAGATGATGTGAGAGAAATTCAATAAACATGACTGCTCTATTTTCTGGTTTATAGATATGTGGATCTTCCATGCCACAATCAAAATCAGTAATTAGTCCACATACCTATCACAGACGGTTAAAATGGGGCTATAACCCAGCAAACAGACAACAAATGCAACAATATACAACAGAGGCTCCAAAAATTTTAAGCTATCCTATCTAAAATTAACTGCCGCTAGATGGAGATGCTCTATTGAAATATAAGGCCATGCACAAATCCTGGATGAACCAAAGCCAGATAACACCACTTAACACTTCAAAAAGTTTCTCCATTTCTCAAATATTATTAAAGACTTCATTGAATATCAGCCAAAAGGCAGAAGTGTGACTAATATCAGAAAAAGGTCTAAGAATGGAAGAAAAACCCTGACTATAAATCAGTAAAATTCCCATTATTCTAATCAGATTTAATTAAACTTTTCTCTTGGGCACTAAAAATAATATAGGAAAATACAAGAGAACAGAAGCAAAAGAGTGAGCTTTACCTCAAAATCAAGCAAAGGAGGGCCTAGTTCTGAAAGCAAGGAAGCATTTAGGAGATTATAGAGACTATAAGTTGCAATAAGTGCAATATCTTGTTCCTTTTTATACCTGATTAAGAGAAAAGGAAAAGACATTATAGTCCATGTTGATGGACAAGTTTAATATATATAAGGTCTATTTGCTTGTAAATATCTGCAATCTTATGGGTGCAAATTTGACATGTCTAACAGAGAAAAAACTACTTTATATAACAATAATATGCATCATATATACAAACTACAACAATGTAACTTTTACTTTCAAAAATTGAGGACAGATTTTAATCTTACAACTCCAATATAGTAGGGACAAGCCTTGGTAAAGCTGCCTTTAATAGTGTGCGGGTGATAAGACCCACCATCTGACCTAATGCTTCTACAGAAGATATTCGAACCTGATTCAAATAAGATTATAAGAATAAGTCAACAATGTGCAGCAAACTATACAAAATAAGATAACTATGTAAAACATAACAGTACATGCAGACCTCATTAACAAAACCAAAAGAAAACAAAAAATTCAACAGGTAATTAAAAGTGACAGATAACTCTCATACATACATTTTGCTCTAAGAATTTTGCAATCTTAACATGCTTTTTAAGTATTTCTTATTCTTTCTTGGATGAGTACAGTGGAATTAAGAAACACAAAAGGGAGTGTAAGGGGTTTTACAATATATATACACACACGCACAAACAAACAAATATCCTGACTTAGCAAACCTTAAGATCCCTTGAAGCAGCCCAAACTCTCAACAAAAGTTCAAAAGCAGAATTCAGAAATGACCTGTAATAAATACAACATTTTTCTTAGGCGTTACATTAACGAAATAAGATATAAGGAATCAGAAACATGAAGCCCATAAAATGTGTATCTCACATGACATCACCGTCAAGAGGGTAATCTGAACGGATTTCAACATTATATTGCCAAACAGCTTGACTCCAGCACTTGAAAGCTAGGAGGGAGACATAACATAACATCATGAGCTAGCTAGCTATCAACAGAAGAAATACATAATGCAACTGAACATCTATCTACAACGAAACTTCTAAGGAAAAAAGGGGTGAACATTGAACAAAGGAACTTTTTTGCATGTGGGAAAACGTTGAAAAAGGAAAATCATCACAATTAAAAAACATAAGTATATAAACTTTGTCAAAGAACCAACTTCTTTTATCAGCTATGCTCTCATATGAGGGCAGAGAATCTAATAAAGATAAAGCAAGAGAAAAGTTAATTAAATATCAAACATTGAGGTCAAGGTTCTGAAGTTCAAGCGAAGACGATTTTGATCAAATCGAAAGAGGTAATGAGCTATTCTAACATGAAATCTAGATACTAGCAAAGATTAAAACATAAGAACATTAACTGATTCCATGCTCTTAACAGTTTAAATAACTGAAATTTTAGAAATGTACTGAGGGCACACATATTACCATTTGCAAATATTGGCCTGTGAGCATCTCGTACATTTCCAAGAATAGGTAGAACTCGTGAAAGCACGTCTTTCAATCGTGGAGTGAACTGCAAAGCTTGATTGAATAAAATAAAGGCACAAAAAACTTTCGTTAAACAAAGAAATTGCAATAATCCATAGCATTCAAGTTCACGAAAGCACAAAGGACCACAAAGGCAGGTGTGTAACCATCAGCAGAAGCGAAGTCTGCAAGTATTTGAACCATAGCTGGCAAAGCTGAACTTGGCCCTGACAAATGCAGAAATATTTCTTCCATCATCTGGCAAACCAGGATAAGCCATGATTAAAGACTAAATACAGATGGTTTAATCAATGAACATGATAAGGAGGAAAAAGAAAAGGAAATATAACAGACGAGAAGATAAAGAGAGTAAACCAAGAAATATTCTATTTGTGCTAAGAAATAAACATGAAAGTTTTAGTAAAGTAAAAAGGAAAGTTTAAAGGTTACTTATAGGCACTCTTTAAGATGATATATAGCAGTCTATTGAATGAAAAATGATTTCTAACATAGAATTTTACACACCCTTAAACAATGCCCTATGGCACCTATTAGAGGGACCCAAAGTAAAAATATAACGAAAAAAAAAATGTGAGCAACAAACTTACAAGGTCAGGGAGATGTGAGCCTATTGAAACAAGAAGACTTGCCGCTGCCCTTTGCCAGTCCGTATTGAGTTCCTATATAAGATTGAGCAAAAGGAGTAAATAGAAATTCTGACCCATGAACAATAACATCAGGCAAATGTAACTAATATTATATTTTCCTAGTCCCAAGGAGATATCACCATGGTTAGAGCTTCAGACTTCTTGGAGGTCTTGAGTTTCAAATGCCGGGAAATTCATTGTATAGAAAGAAAGAAAAAGAAAAGAAAAGAAAGGCACAAAAACAGACCAACATTCCTAATACCAATCGCAAAAGCCATGTTTGATTAGTTGTGTTCTCATAGTATCACTGTACTGTACCAAACGAATTCAAAAGCCATAGAGCCAATATGAAACAGCAACCAATGAAAACTCTAGGCAGCAATGTCCATTCTAGTTCTAACTCTAATGCAGCAAAAGGAACAAAAAAATGTGAAGAAAAATATATATACCTTGGAGGAGATAATTTCAGCAGTAGCAATTTTAGCAAGCTTGCCAATATAAGAAGCATCAATGTCCTTTTTATCTAAAGCTCGAACTCCAAATGCCATCACTTGAAAAACTCCAGCCATATTACCAAATCTCTACAATAATCATCCAAAATAATTTTGAAATTAAATCACACTCCAAATTTCCATATCTAAAGAAGTAACCAAAACTGAAAAAGGAAACTAAGAAGAGAATGATTACCCTCCGTCCCCCTCGAGAAACAGCAGAGCAACAGTCGAGAACAAGAAGAGGATTCCTGAAATAGTAATAATCCAGTTTTTTTAAATAAATTAAGAGTAAACAAACACAACGGGAAATTTTCTTAAAGAGAAAGAAGAGAAGGTACAGTGGAGCAATTTCTTTAAGAGAAGCCATGGAAGCTTCTCTAACCATCGGAGAATCATCCGCGAGCGATGAGACGAGAACTTGGACCGCCTCTGTTTGATGAAATTACAGTAATTAAAGCAGCTTGTAAGAAAAAAAAATAATATAATATACCAAAATTAAAAAAGTAATTGGGAGTCAATGCACCTGGAGCGGGAATCGAACTCCCGATGGAGCTCGACGAAGCCATTGAATTGTTCGTTTAAAATTCAAGAACACAGCAAGAAATGCATCGCAAAAGAAAACAATACTAATTCACCGAAGAAGAAAACAGGAATTGCAGATGAAAAATAAGACGACAGGAAGATGACAGGCTGGTCGTTAAAGCCACGTGGTAAGAGGGATTTCTTTCACTTTCCTCTTCTCTTCTTTTTTTTAATAATTGAGTAAGTGAAATCCTACAGAGCAAAATGGAAAACAGGTTGATTTCGTGGCATGTTCCATTTTCTGTCTTGATTTCTCGCCATCTTTTTCGATTTGTTTTCTTCCTTCCGACTTATTCAGAAGAAATCAGATATTTTTTTTTTTTTTGGCTTCCGATTTTGTGTTTTGGGTCAGAAAGAAGAAAATGGACCTTCGCTTTGCTTTGTTGACAATGGTCGAAAACAATGGGTTTCATAAATGTCTCTCTGTTGGGTCAGACCATTAAAACATATGGTCCTTTACAATAAATACAACTAGCTAATACTAAAAAATTAAATCTAAAAAATTTTACCCAAAAATATAAATTTGGATTTTTTTTATTAGAAATATACCCAAACATTTGGGGCAATGATGATTACTTGATTAGGGAGCTAATGGTACAGATAGCCTTTTGATTTCTTGGTACAATTAGACATTGAAGTATTGGACTAATTTACATTCCATATGTAGAATTGGCAAACAATGGACCTAACAAAGAAAATTATCCAAACATTACTTGAAGACGAACTCAAAATTGTATAATGTTACAACAATTTGTTCAGGCAATTTGACATGACTGATGCGTTAGAAAGGAGATCCTCGTGGGGGTGTGAGACCAAGGTACCGCATTATCTTTAGCCGGCGAGCTCCTTGAGCAGATTTCGATGGAAATGTAGCATCCTACCAAGAATGTTTATGAAATCATCAATGATAGCAACCAACAAGTAGTTTAAGACTAGGGTAAAACTTGAGTTGGCAACTTACATCAAGGTGAAGTGGAGGCTTTCGTTCCTTCTTAATACCTCCTTCTTTGACTAAATTATTACTACCCGGTTTGCTTGAGGTAGATGAAGTCCGTTTACCTGTCCAAAATCAAGCAGGGGTCATATGGTTTCTCTAGTAAGTTCAAATGGAATCGAAACGGATAAAATGCTTTCATAGTTCTATGCAGATAATAAGGCAGGAAGATCATTAATCAATATTCGCTTGTTGAGAAAGGCAGGATATAGATAGTAGGGTGATGTCCTGAAATTTCTGGAGAATTGGGTGCAGTCAAACCAAACAATATCTAAGAATGCATATGATCCTTTCTAAAAATGTTATCAAGTTGGATTACGCTTTTAAATAATATCTGCTGACACCCGTCAGTGTTTAAATGCCAAGGCAACAACACAATGAAGTTATAACTGCACCTAAAGTATGAATCATATTCAGAGGCATGAAGATGTTGATGTTTTGTTTACATAAAGGAGGCCACACTAGGGGCATCTAACACCTTTTTAGTATTTCAACCTTTTGAAGCCAGACAATAAGAATGAAATAAAGTCAAACAATCTAATTCTATCCTCAACTTTGAATTGTGTATATTAATCAGTTCCACCTATCTATTCTTTCTGTTTTTCTAGTATGGTTGACAGTTAAACACACAACGTAGAGACAAATGCAACACTAACCTGACTTTTCATCTTGCTGGTCAGAGTGATTGGAAAAATCAGGGCTTCCAGGCAATAGCCTGCATGATTTTAAATGTTCCTTCCTCTGAACTATTGCCTGTAATTAGTCATTAGTTAAGTTCCAAAAGTTGAAAAGTGATACAAAACAAAATGAGTCACATATATGCTGAAATCATCAGATACTTGTTTCAAAGCATCTTGAAAATGTTCCTTAGGGTTGCAGCTCCTTTCTTCAAAGCACTGCCACATACATAAAGACATTGTGCAGATTATTAGCCAGAGACTTAAAGCGCATACATCATTTTAAGCTACTTATTTATTTGAAGTAAACATGCTTAGTTAAGGGTAATATCAATTTCTAAATTTAATATCACAAAAACCCTTCGAATCCCTTTGTAACCATTCTGTTCTGGCTATCACAGAGACCACTAATAAGTTCCCAATAAGATTGCATAAATCATGAAACAGAGGGAAGTCAATATGAACTACTATCAGAATCATCCTCCAAAGCCTCCCAAACACTTCAAATGAATATTACAAAGTGGTAAGAGAAAAAGGAAAAGAGACTAGAAGCAAACTCTTTTTCAAAGCACATTTTAAGAAAGCAATACCATTTATTAGGTCTATATGTGATCATTTTGGCATGGCTAAACAAAGCGTATACTTACATCCTCGAGCAGCGATATATGTCTTGCTGCATCAACCCAAGCACTGAAAGAAAAGAAGTCACTAATATTCAAGATCATATAACCAAAATAGAAGGCATAATCACAAGTTTTTCACAATTCTAATAAGACAGAAGAACCATTAATTAGAAAGGGAACTCTACCTGTTATTTTTCCCATAAAATTTAACTAAAACGCATTCCTCAATGTGTTGGGTCTTTGAATTTGCTAAAATGGGTTTTTTGCCTATGATCTGTAAATTTCAAGTAAATATATTTCAGAATATTTCTTCAAAAGAACAAAAAGAACGACATGCTCCATGTGCAAAGAATATTATTGTCCTCTTCAAATGAGATCATTTCCACATACAAAGCTACAAAATCAGGAACAGGCAAAGGGTCAAGAGGCCCCAACAAAGCTTTCTTTCATTTGTTCGCTTAGCTGACTAAGATACAAATAAGAGATAGCCATAAATGAGCTAGAGAGAGCGAGAAAGACATGTAGATTGACAGTCAGAAACTGAAAAATTAACAAAGGTAAGTGCAAGTCCTCTAATATATAAACTGTACACTGTACACCTAGGATTTTATTAATTCTGGAAGATGAACAATGATGCACAATATACAAAAGGTTGCCCTCATACTGGCAAATAACATGAAAGTAACACTACCGTACTTCAGCTGGCCACCACTCTTGGCAAGCTGTTTTGGCCCATATGACATTTCCTGGAGTTAAGCATACACCATTGCTTCCTCTAATTTGTAATTTCTTCTGATCACTTTTTTGTTCCACAACTTTCCTACTGAGGGGAAAAAAAGTTCATAAGTAAACAAAGAGTGTAACATGACAGCAACCTTCAAGAAAATTGCCCAAAGCATTGTACATACTGGAAAACTCTACCACTGCATGGGTCACTAACTTTATTTAAAGCATCTGATTCAACTTCTACAGATGGAAATTCATGAAAGTGAAACACAGATCCTGGTCTTTCATCCCAGGACTTGCTGCAATCAACTGAGTCATGCAACTTTTTCCTTCCATCATTTTCGTCATTAAAACTAGTTAAGGTTGCACTGGAAGCTTCATCCCTATCATAGGAGACCTGAGATAAGAAACCTGTGCCAAAATTGCCAAGATTAAAGCTATTGGTCTCAGTAAACGAATTCAAAGTTCAAACAAACCATAATGCTGTATTTTATTGATAGAACGATCTCTTTTACTCAAGAATAGAACTTCAGCAGAAACTGATTTGAAAAGTCATACAAATTGCAACCTATTTGAAAGAATTTCAGAAAACCCCTACTTAAACTTCACAGACTTTATTTTAAGAAGTTCTTGTACATGATTATCCATCACAATTAATAACATTTTGCAAAAAGAACAAGAGCCATATACATTTTAATTCTTAATTGATGCACAAAAAGCCTACATTTTAATTCTTAATTGATGCACAAAAGCCATATACATTTTAATTCAATCTTAATCCTGAGTGATACCCAAGATATCCATTTGAGATCATTTTGCTAAGCAACAACCAGCTTTCAGACAAATAACACAAGAAAAGTTCAAACTTTAATGAAAAATTCCTCTCTTTAAGCAAAAGGAAAATTTTTCTACTTCAACTAACTTAAATTTTGTGAATTTGGCAATATATAAAGCAACCCAATATCAGAAACAAAGATATAAAGAACAGGAACATGAAAATTGATAGAATTTGCAGAGAGGGATATAGATTGAAAGACCTGGAGCAGATGGGGAAGCAGGGGAGGAAGAAGAAGAAGAAGAGCGTTTAGCCTGAGCAGCAGCTTTTGTGGGGAGCTTATTAAACTTGGGAACGTTATCAATTTGGTTTAATTCCTTAATCTTTTGCTTCTTCTTCCTCTTCTTCTTCGTCTCCTCTGGTTCTTTCTTCTTTGCCATTGAAATCAATCGAGGCAGAGCCTGTTTATTACGTTGAGAAATGAGAAAGATGAACCCTAATGAAAAAAAGCAAACAAAAATGAATATTGGGTTTATCTAAACGATAAAGAATTGATTATTGAATCAGGCATTTGCAACGTGAGAATCTCGGCTTAAATCAAATGGTCCCATTTTCCTGTCTTTCTTTTTCTTTTCCTTTTCTTTCCAACTCTGTTGATCTATTGGATACTCTGCCGTTAACTAAAATAACTGTACTTTTTTCCTGTGTGGCTTGGCTATATGATATTTTCATTTCTTTTGTACTTTTGAACTTTAAAGCTAAAAAAAATGGAACCCATTTTCGAGGTAAACAAGATTCACCCCCATACAAAAATTGCATAGCAAATGATCACACTCTTATGAACAAGATAAACCCATTTGCATATATTATTGAAATCTCATCGAGTTTAAACCTCAAAATATAGTTATATGATTTGATTCCATGGCTCAGAATTTGCAAATTTAAAAAGGGCAGAAAGTAATATTATAAGCAGTAGCCCCACTACATTGGTAAACTGGAGGATCATTATCTCCAGGAAATGTATGTGCCAATTGACAAACTTGCTTGAAAGTTCTTGAAAATTCATTAGGTTGACAAGCGGACCCTGAAAAGCTTCCAGTGCAGCAATATTTGGGGTCTTTCAATGCGTCACATGGACTATTGCATCCCACATAAGCTCCATTGCTGTTTCCAGCAGCCAATTGTGCATCACACACATCTTTTAGATCCTTAATGCAGTCCACAACAGGGCATCGTCCGGACCCTCCTCCAACCAACGAGCCACCTACTGGTTGAATCCGGACTGGTACATTGAACCCATGGTTCAGGCTTACTTCATAAGACACTACATTTTGGTTAATGCCAAAATTGAGGAGTGTGACTGGGGGAGTTGGGGGTGGGGATTGGCAATCTATTGTGCCAGACCCACAGTCGCCTGTCTCGCAAGAGAAATTAGTCATTGGAGGATTAAAGGAGCATTTTTTCCTTGCCCAAATGCTACCAGTCCATGTATCTGGCATGGAGAATATTTCCAATGTGCCCGGTCCTCTCTCCGGATCGCCGTCGCCGATTGAAGGGCTTGCTGCTAGCCATACCGTGAATGAGCATTGATTGTCGAAGTTGAAGGTTATATCAGATTGCACGAGTTTACCTGAAAATGTGGATTAGGTAAGTACTTGGGGCAAGAAGAGTACATATTCAATGTTCAAAGATGAGTAGATGACTTAAGACCTCAACAATTTACCAAAACAGCAAATATTAAAGTATATACTGAAAATCATCATTATTTTTTTTGGTTTATAAGATGATAGGCACTACACAACAATAGGAGGTAACATTTTTCCATACCATAATTAAATCCCACTCCACCTTTTTCAGGATTCGAACTCGAGATCTGAAAACAAATACCAACCTCTTAATCACTAGGGTTTCTCCTTGCATGGAGAAAATCATCATTTTGTTTTGACAAGCTTGATCTTAGGACTTTTACCAAAAAAAAATGTTTTAGGACTATTGATTAAAAAATTACGATATATATATGATGTATATATATATAATATGCTATATACAAGCTCTTACCAGTCGAGCTAAACCTAAATGCTTCTGCTTAATTATATTATTATGGAGTATATATATCATAATATGCACTTCGTTCATTGAAGGCAAAAAGACAGAAAAAAAAAAGGCTTAGCATTAACCTGAAATAACCAACAAGAGGAGAAGAGAGAAAAATGCTTTGAAGGCCATTGAAGAGTGGATTGAAAAGAGAAATTTCACAACCAATGGTGGGGTTTTAGTACAAAACCAGCTATTTATATATCTTTGGAAGGAATGCATAATTGTGCGGGTTATACTTATACATAGAAATTTGTTTATGGGAGATTTAGTAAGATTTTCCAATTAAAATGGTGCCATAAGTGATAAGTCAAAGATTAATATTTTCTATAAATGCGTATTAATTAATTACGTTAAATTTGACCTAAGTTAATTAATATTAAGGATCTGCTTATGATTTGTATATAAAACCTACCCAAAAAAAATAAATAAAAGAACCAAATGGTGTTTCTCTAAAAATTAGTCATTAATCAGGAATATTTTCCTGCACAATTCCTGGAGATCAATGGAAATGGAAGCAAAACTTGCTTTCTATGGGGTGTTAGTTATCGGGAATTCCGATGGAAATGGAATCAAAAGGTATCGGGCTTGTCTGTGAAGTTGATGCTCAGGCAGATAGCAGGGGAGTTGCCTTTCTCCGTGGTCTCGACTTAAGCTTAATTTATCTCTTTTTTAAGACTTTTTTTTTTAAAATTTTAGCTTTCTATAGCAAAACAACTATTGCAAATAAATCCTGAAAAAAAAAAAACTAGTGTAAATTATGTGCTGTTAAGGAATACATGATAGAAGTTAATAGCCGAAACAACATGAACAAAAACTAAGAATTACAACTGAACAACAAGAAAGACAATCAACGTCTGGAAGGGTGAGACCCCAACTAGTACATATATAGCTTAGTATTTACATATTCTTTCATGACATTCTCTAGACCATAGAGTCTGAAATAAATGTTTAGACATTCATGACATTCTTTCATGACATTCCCTGATGGATTTGAAAGCCAATTCAACACTATGTTGAGAACCTCCAAAGTGTTTAGAGTTCCTCTCCTTCATATGAACACACGAAGCGATCTTAAGAATGAGGGACAATAAAGATTTGACTAAAGTCCCTTTTTGTCTCCCAAACTTGTCTAAAATTGACATTTTGCCCCTTAAACTTTAATTTGAGACTTTTTACCCATAAACTTACAATATATAAGGACATGTTAGTCCATCTCAAATGGTATTGCTGATGTGGCAATGTCACGTCGGACCAAAAATGCCACGTGGCAAAGCCATGTTGGACCAAACTGCCACGTGGCAAGACCACGTCAGGAATATTGTTTGAGAGGGACTAAAATGGCTCCAAATTGCAAGTTCAATGGGCAAAATGTCCAAAATTAAAGTTTATGGGCAAAATGTCAAAATCATACAAGTTCAGGGGCAAAAAGGACATTACGTCATAAAGATTTGCCCTTGATGCCATTATATATAGCCCATTGATTTTCTTGTTGTGAGTCCATGTATAGCAGATCTAGAAAAGCCACAAGTCAACAACAATTTAGTCCAAATCTCACCGGAAATACCACATGAAAAGAAGATATGGACACAAGACTCTACATGCTGATTGCAAAATACAGGGGCGGATCTTGACACATAAGTTTGAGGCGGCCATATAAAGTATTTTATGTAAAATTAAATTTTGGGGGGCCAAATTAAAAATTTTATACTACAATTACATATAAATTTCTATGTACTATCATGTAATTTTTCCATTTTTAGGGGGTTATTATGCAATTTTTCCTTTTTTTTTGGGGGGCCATGGCCCCCTCAAGGCCTCACGTAGATCCGCCCCTGGCAAAATATACAATTCATATCATCAATCACTATGCCCCAAGAAGCAAGTCTAGATTTGGTGGGAAGTTTGTCGGTCAGTGTCATCTAACAGAATGTTTAGGAATGTGACAAGTAAACCATATGAGTTTCTGCCATTCAACCTTAGGTAGTTTGGGTCGAATAACATCATAAACATAGGCTACCTTAAAAAGAAACCCGAGGGAGCTTCCATGCACCATTGTATTGTATAAACTGAACTGCCAAGCCTCTTAAGTTGCAATATTTTCTTGAAGTTCCCGCTGAAGCGTTGCAAAATAGGAATTTGCATAACCTGGTGTCCTTTAACCACATATGCACATAACCAAGAAACCCAAATTAATTGAACCAGCTTGCGTATAGAAAGACCACAAGTTCTTCAAAATGCAAGCTCTATTCCAGGTTTTGATGTCTTTGAGACCAAGACCAACCTCAGACTTGGGCAACATATTTGGCTCCATGCAATTCTAGCACCCTTGCTTAAACTGATCTTACTTTTCCCAAAATAACCAACACAAACTATTTAATCTGTGAATGACAGACTTAGGGAGAATAAAATGCACACACCAAAAATTTTACTTTTCTTTTCTTTCCTTTTCCTTTTCTTTCCAACTCTGTTGTTCTATTGGATACAAAAATTGCAGAGCAAATGATTATAATCTTATGAACTGGCTAGAAACTTTTAAAACAAGATAAGCCCATTTGCAATTTGCTCAAAATATAGTAATTTGATTTCATTTCATGGCTCTGAATTGGTAAGTTTAAAAAGGGCAGAAAGTAATATTATAAGCAGTAGCCCCACTACATTGATAGATTGGAGGATCATTATCTCCAGGAAATGTATGTGCCAATTGACAAACTTGCTTGAAAGTTCTTGAAAATTCATTAGGTTGACAAGCCTGCCCTGAAAAGCTCCCGGTGCAGCAATATTTGGGGTCTTTCAATGCGTCGCATGGACTATTGCATCCCACATAAGCTCCATTGCTGTTTCCAGCAACCAATTGTGCATCACACACATCTTTTAGATCCTTAATGCAATCCACAACAGGGCATGGTCCAGACCCTCCTCCAACCAACGAGCCGCCTACTGGTTGAATCCGGACTGGCACATTGAACCCATGGTTCAGGTTTACTTCATATGACACTACATTTTGGTTGATGCCAAAATTGAGAAGTGTGACTGGGGGAGTTGGGGGTGGGGATTGGCAATCTATGCCATTTCCGCAGTCGCCTGTCTCGCAAGAGAATTTAGTCATTGAAGGATTAAAGGAGCACTTGGTCCGTGCCCAAATGCTACCAGTCCATGTATCAGGTACGGAGGCTATTTTCAATGTGGTGCCCGGTCCTCTCTCCGGATCGAAGTCGGCGATGGAAGAGCTTGCTGCTAGCCATACCGTGAATGAGCATTGATTGTCGAAGTTGAAGGTTTTATCAGATTGCACAAGTTTACCTGAAAATGTGGATTGGGAAATCAGGGGTAAGTTTGGGGCAAGAAGAGTACAATTTCAATGTTCAAAGATGACTTGAGACCTCAACAATTTTACCAACGTAGCAAATATGAAAATCAATAAATCATCATTCTTTTTTTCGTTCCTAGGATTCGAACTCGATATCTCATCCTATAAATCCCACCCAATCCTTTTTAAGATTCGAATTCGAGATCTCTAACAAGAAATCCCAAACTCTTAATCATAGGATATGTCTCCTTGTGGGGACGAAATCATCATGTTGGTTTTACAAGCTTGATCAAATTTGTTTTAGGACTATTGATTAAATTAGATATATGATGTGTTATATCACACTCTTACCCAGTTAAGCTAACCTAAATGCTTATATCATAACATGCTTCGTTCATTGAAGGCAAAAAGAAAAAGAAAGGCTTAGCATTAACCTGAAATAACCAACAAGACGACAAGAGAGCAAATTGCTTTGAAGGGCGCCATTGAAGAACTTGTGGTTTGAATAGAGAAATTTCATAACCAATGGTGGGGATTTTGTACAAAAGTAGCTCTTTATATCTTTGGAAGGCGGTACCAAAAAAAAAATCTTTGAAAGGAATGCATAATTTTGCGGCTTATCATAGTAATTTCATAATCAATGGTTGGGGTTTTTGCACAAAACCAGCTCTTTATATCTTTGGAAGGAATGCATAATTTTGCGGGTTATCAAAGAATTTTTTTTTTTTGATAAATAAGTCAAAGATTGATATTTTCTATAAATGCTTATTAATTAATTACGTTAAATTTGACCTCAAGTTAATTTTAAGGATCTGCTTATGATTTGTATATAAAACTAGGGATGTCAACGGGTAGTAGATAATAGGGTATCCGGTACTACCCGACCCGATTAAGTAGGGTTAGGGTATTGTATAATCGGGTTAGGGTAGGGTACTACTTTTAGTACCCGTGACGGGTTCGGGTAGGGTTCGGGTAGTGATCTTAGGGTACCCACTACCCGAACCCGGTTACTAATTAATTATTTTAATATTATTTTTTTAATCTATATATTATAGTTTTACTTAAAAATTACTTATAATCAACCTAATAACATTTATTTATGGTTAAAAATATTAATTTTTATTTTTTTACAATAATACAAGTTAATTTTGATTTACTCATTTAATTTTAATTAATTTATTATTATTTAATTATAATTTAAAATAATATTCGGGTTTTTTATCAGGTTCGGGTAGTTAACGGGTAGTTTATATTTTATACGGGTAGGGTACAGGCAGTGGTTTTGAAAAATAACAGGGTAGTTATAGGGTTCGGGTACCCTAAAATATAATAGGGTTAGGGTACGGGTACCTCAAAATTTACGGGTACCCTACCCGTTGACATCCCTATATAAAACCTACCCAAAAAATAAAAGAACCAAATGGTGTTTAGAAGTTCAACATGAAGTTACTAGAGTCTTCTAGAATCCTTATCCTGATCATTTGTAAGGAGTTGTGTAGTCATTTTTATCTAGTATAATGGTATTCATGTATCAGTAATTAATTAGGTACAATTATCTAAGTGTTTTGCTGTCTTATAAATAGCTATATAATTTTGAATTCAAAGTAAGAATATAAAGGAATTTTTCAGAATTTTCCTCCTCTTCCAAGCACGAGTGGGGTTGCAATTTCTTCTTATTTTAGAGGTTGTTTTCTGTTTCACTCTCCAGGAGTAGCACGTTCACACCACGCGCCACCTTCCAGGCAGAATCGGCTCTCGGTCAGAACATAAAGTTGTTCCTGGTGGCTTCTCAGTGCGCCCATATGTTGACATGGTGGGTCCCACGCGCCACTGAGGAGAGTGGGATGAGTTCTGGGCGCTCTCAATTCAATCTGAATTTCCAGATTTCTTTTCTTTTTAATTAAATCCCTGAAACTTAAAACATGAAATTCTTCCAACATATAAATCTGATTTACGCAAATAATATACCGATGAAAATCTTATTAAACAAGGATTCTAATGGTATAGAAATCATGCATTAATTTACAGTTTACGCATATCGAAATTCACGATCAAAGTTACGATTTTTGCATGTTTGACTCAACAAATCTCCATCGATATAAGCAATTTAAATCTCAAAAATTGCAGATCATATTAAACATCATATTATGATCAAATCACCAGAAAATCAAAGCCTAATTGAATGGTTTTCTATTAAAACAAAAAAAATGCCAAAAAGCCATCAATTGAGATCACAAACACGAAAATACCCAATTAAGCTCGAATACCAATGTAGGAAAAACATGATATATGGAGGATAGCAATCAAAACATGGATTAAAATAATTAATCATGTTAATAAATAAATTGCGGAAACTAAAAGAAACCAAATCAGGATCTTGGTGGGTCAATTACGGTGTTTGTTGATCTTCGATACTCGTGGTGAACTTCTGCTACAGGGATGAGCAGAAACCTCACTTTTCACAGTGAAAAAACTCTTTCTTCTTAGCAATGGAGGGAGAAAGTTTTTCTATAGAAAGTTCTCAACTTTCTAGTGGAATAATAAGAGTTAAAACTAATGTAGTTTCTTTTCTCTTTTATATGTGAGTGGTTGTATTCCACTTGAATACTACCTAGATAATTTCTGATTTAATTCCCAAGGAATTTATTAAGAAATTATCTCTAACTATCTTGGTAATTTCCTTTGTTGGGCTGGACCATCATGGGTGTAAAGCCCAAATATCCAACAGAATCAAAACTTGCTTTCTTTGCGCATGGGATTGAGCTTTACACTATGTTTGGGTTTAGCCTTAGGTGAGAAAGGGAAAGGGAAAGAAAGGGAGGAAGGGGGAAGTAAAAAAAAAAGGAGTGATAGCCATTTCCTTGTTTGGATAGTTGAATTTTAGTAAAGGAAATGAAAGGGATGGAATATATATAATTAGATATATAACTTTTTTTCCTGTTTTTAAATTTGAGTTAAAATAAGGATAAAATAATAATTTCATAATAAGAATAGTTTTAATCTTTTCATTTCCCTTCACAAACCCCCAATTTGGGAGGATTGTAAAATTGAAGATATGAAGGAAATGGAGAGATACTCATTTCCTTTCTTTTCCTTTCAATTAAAAAAACTTATCCAAACAAGGAGAGGGTTCCCACTTCCTTTTCTTTCTTTTCCCTTCTCTACCTCCAATCCAAACAATAGTGTTTAGCTTAAGATGAAAGGTATTGGACTGTTGTCTGTGAAGTTGATGCTGAGACGATGCTTGATCTTATTGGGTCAAGTGACATCTCTTATCATCTTTTTGGGCCCTAAATCTTGGACATTAGAGATGCTGAAATGGGATTGACACTACACGTTCATCAGCACACCTTGCGCGGAGGGAAACTTTTGTGTAGATGGGTTGTCGAAAATGGGTTGTGAGCTAGATGATGAGTTTGAGGTCTTCCGAACTCCCTCAGGTTATAGAGGCAATTTAGGTAAAAAACATGGGGTTGCCTTTTCTCGTGGTTTTTACTTAGCTTAATTTATCAGTTTTTAAGCTTTCTTAATTCATAAAAAAAAAAAAAGAAACCTTGCTTTGGTATAGCAAAACAACTATTGCAAATAAATCCTTTAAAAAAAAAAACTGTTGTAAGTTATGTGCTGTTAAGGATAAACTCTACTTTGGTTACATATATTTTCTCTACTTGGTCTTAAGACATATAAAGAATTATTATCTAATCGTGATTATATATATTTTTGGTGAACTAGTACCAATTATTATATTTAAAAATAAAAATATTAAAAAACTATTAAATACTATTTTTGCTACTAAAAAACTATATTTAATAATTAAACCTACTATTAATTTTATGTACAAGACTCTCATTGAGTGCCACTTGGCATTTGGTTTCTTTGACAAGTGTCAATAGTTAATTTTCTAAATGTTTTGTTTATTATATTTGTATTCATTTAGTTTGGAAAAATTAAAAGGCATTCATCCCCTTTCCTATATAAAATAAATTAGCAAATAATTATAAATTAATTTATTATGAATATACATGTATGTTGTGTATGTCCATGAATCTAATTAAAGTATGGATAAGATTGATGACTTGATTCATTCATACACATATATCTATGTGCTAAGTTCATCTCCTAATTATATTTATGGTGATGTATCTATATGTCTATAAATAGACCACTTACTTTGTTATGGAATAAAATGAATGAGAACAATTTCTCCCATCCTTCATATTTTCTTCTTCTCCATATTCTATTGTCTCTCTATTCTCTTGTCTTTTACATACTTCAAGTTTACTTCATTGCTTTGTTTTGTTATCATTTCACAACAAAATTTTATTTCTTAACTGAATTTTTTAAGAGAATTTATAAAATTCACAACAAAATTTGATTTCTTAACTGAATTTTCTTAAAAGAATTTATAAAATAAAACAGCCGCACGCGAAACGCGGCGGGGAAGTTCTAGTTAATATAAAGTTCATGCGTGGTTTGTACAACAAATTGATACTCTCAACCCAATCCAAAATCTTCTTTTATTGAGTTCGACCACTTGTTAGATTCTGCCTTTCCATGTGTTTCAACCCGAATAACCAATGGACAATGATGATGAGAACATGCTTCTTTTCTTTGTACTCTACCAAAAATTGTGCATCAGCATCCAATATTTGTGCATTTTAGTTATTTTCTTTTGGGGTACTTGAAAGCGGCCATTGCCTTCCAATCCCATTTCGAGATTTGCAATTATTTGTAAAGAAAACTTGAGCATTATAGAAACAATTGTCCGTGCATATTGCCGTCCACTGTCTTACAACACATGGCCTGCTTGCCGTTTAGTATCATCATTCATACATACCGCAAATGGAAATGGTAAAAGATAAGGAAAGGAATTAGTGTTATATATAAAATATATATATAGGGAAAGCAAGGGATGGGCCATTAGACAGACAGGACTGTTTAGCCAGTATAACGAAAGATTTTATTTTGCTATGTTCTTTTTTTTTTTTAATTAAGGGTACATCGGGTTTTAACGGCCTGAAACTAATCCCTTTCAGAAATGGACCGATGCATTATTTATTGTGCCTACCTTCAACCTCTTAGTTCCCTAACAATTTATATGAAAATTTGGATGTGTCCACCCTGACATGATCATGAATGGTCACTCTTAGTCGATTAACTCATCATGGAGTTCATAGGTTATAACTATCAACAAAAAGTCAACAAGTCTAAAAAGAATTCAAGATTTAGATAATTGCAATTAAAAGATAAAAAGGAAACCAAGCGATTGATTAAGGTGGTAAGAGGCTTCCACCTTGACAAGAGTAAGAATACCAGGGGCGGACTGTAGGCATGTCTCGGGCGACTTTGCCCCTCCCCCCCTCTCCCAAAAAAAAATTGCAAAATTTCCTTTAGATACACTTAGATTTTATATATATTTACATTGAAATTCTTGATTTTATTCAAATTGACCCCCTAAAATGATTTTATTCAAATCGGCCCCCCTAATATCCTTTGTCAAGATCCACCCCTAAAGAACACAACTTCGAACCTCGAAACTTACTTTGTTGCGAGGATTAACCTTTTATGCTTTCAACCCAAAAGACATTAGTTTTAGGCCAAAAACAGTTTGGGGATGATACGATCTTATTTTTTTCAATCTATGCATATATGTGCCATACCAAAAGAAATTCCCGGATTCGTCATGCTTTCGAATCTTAATATTGCTTTTTTTTTTTTTCTTTTTTCCCTTTCTGATACATAACATTCTCTAATCCCACCCTGTCTATATATGAAATTCGAACTTGAGGCTTCTAATAATAGTCTTTAAGTGCTTATGGAAACATTATTTTGTTATGTTGCTCCATTTGTTTACCGAAAAAAAAGGCCTAATGTCCAAATTGAGTCTAAACCTTTTCAAATTTGTTCAATTTGAGTTTAAACCTTTAAACAAGATCAAATTGGGCCTAAACGTTAGCAAATTGCATCAAATTGGACCTATTTTGGACGGAAATTTGGAATTGTAGTAACGGCGCGTTCCAAATTTCCGTCCAAAATAGGCCCAATTTGGTGCAATTTGCTAACGTTTAGGCCCAATTTGGTTCTGTTTAAAGGTTTAGACTCAAATTGAGCAAGTTTGGAAAGGTTTAGACCCAATTTAGATATTAGTCCAAAAAAAAAACCCTATTTGTCCCACTCTATTTTGGATAATATATTTTTATGACAATCTTAAGTCTTAGAATAATGATTACAAACAGGCTCTTGGTACTAACCAAAAAAATACTGGCTCTTGTCTCTTGGAAACCAATTTAATAAATACTGATTTTTTTCTAATACTATACTATATATGGGGATGGTAACTAATTTAATTATAGATCTATATTAAGAAAGATGCCATGTAAAATGTACCAAAAAAAAGAAAGATGCCATGTAAAACTAGAAATCTTAGCTTAAAAACATGATTAGTTAAAAATTCAAAATTATTCAAATCATTTTGATCAAACGGAATCTAATGCTATATGTTTTTTTATAGCAAATTGCAGCTGGCTGGTGAATACTTTACATATTTACAATTTTACTAAATAATACTATATTGATCAAATATTGAGCTGGCCAAGATGATTTTCTATGTACCCCGTCCCATCAGAATTCAAAGTTTTGCTCTGAGTAATCCGGCGCAACTGATTATGATGGGTGAGTCTACAAACTGGACATCTCATTACTATGTCGTTTAAATTGGAGCCTAAAACCCGCTTAAATTGGAACAAGCCGCTTACCACTTGATCAGACCTTGTTGGTAACCTGATGAAGATGATAAAAGGGGCTATAAATATGTCTATATATTAATGTCAGATTGAAGAATACATCAGTTTCTCCATTACCCCAATTTCACCATGGCTTCAAAATCCGATCAGCTCCATTTTGTTCTGATACCCTTAATGTCCCCAGGCCACCTTTTACCGACGGCAGACATGGCAAAACTGTTGGCACGACACGGCGTGGTTGTTTCCATCGTCACAACGCCCTCTAACACCACTAGATTCAAGTCAAACATCGAACGAGCCGTCGAGTCTGGTCTCGACATCCGACTTCTCCAACTCGAATTTCCTTCAAGTCAGTTTGGTTTGCCGGAAGGGTGTGAAAACATGGATTCACTTCCTTCCCGTGACTTGATGAAGAACTTTTTCGAAGCCGCAGCCACTCAGCAACAACCATTCGAGCAACTCTTCAATGAATTACAACCCCGACCGAGTTGCATAATATCTGGTAAGAATCTTCCTTGGACAGCTGAAACCGCTGTCAAGTTTAATGTTCCAAGGATTTTCTTCGATGGAATGGGTTGTTTTTCTTTTTCCGTCACTCATAATATAGAAGTTTCTAAAGTTCTTGAAACTGTGTCTAAATTTGATTCTTTTAAAGTCCCTGGTTTGCCTCATAAAATAGAGCTAAAAAAGGCTCAGTTGCCTGAACATCTCAATCCAGGCTCGAATGATTTAACAAATGTTCGTAACAACATTCGAGCAGTCGAATTAACAGCCAATGGAATTGTGGTCAATACTTTTGAAGAATTAGAGACGGAATATGTCAAGGAATATAAACGAGTTAAAGGAGACAAAGTTTGGTGTATTGGTCCGCTTTCAGCTTCAAACAGGTTGAATTCAGACAAAACTGAAAGAGGTGACCAAAAGGTATCCATTGATGACAACTTGAAGCCATGGCTTGATTCCAAGAAACCAGGCTCCGTAATTTACGCCTGTCTTGGAAGCATTTCAGGACTCACAACTTGGCAACTCGTGGAGCTTGGTTTAGGCTTGGAAGCATCGAACCAGGCATTTATTTGGGTTATAAGAGGAGGGCAAAAATCAGAAGGCTTAGAGAAATGGATGTCGGAACAAGGATTTGAAGACAGGGTTAAAGACAGGGGACTTATAATCCGAGGTTGGGCGCCGCAATTATGGATTCTGTCTCTTCCTGCCATTGGAGGGTTTTTAACACACTGTGGATGGAACTCAACCCTGGAAGGAATCTCTGCCGGTGTGCCGATAATTGCTTGTCCGTTATTTGCGGAGCAATTTGTGAACGAGAAGTTGGTGGTGGAAGTTTTGGGAATTGGCGTAAGTGTCGGAGTTGAGTCAGCGGTCGCATGGGGTTTAGAAGAGAAGTTTGGTTTAGTGATGAAAAGGGAACAAGTGAAACAGGCTATAGAAAAAGTAATGGAGGAAGGATACGAAGGAGATGAAAGAAGAAGAAGAGCAAAGGAGCTTGGGGAGAAAGCAAATATGGCTATTGAAGAAGGTGGATCTTCGTATCATAACATGGAAATGTTAATCCAATTTGTTCTTCAACAAAACAGAGGTGGTCAAACAAACTAGTTCTTAGTCTTCAGGAAGATGGGGAAAAAAATTGAAGATCAACATTTCTTCCTCATGGGTCATGCTTTTCTCTTTTCCTTGTTTAGAATAAGGGTTCTTTGAGGTCAAACAAAAATCTAGACTACCCATTTTCATAATAAACTCTAGATTGTTCAATCAACTTTCAATAATCAGTCTCTCTCTCTCTCTCTTTTAATAATCTTTTTGTTAGTGACTTTTTCAGAGCCATTTAAACAATGGTAGTGTCATTTACCAGATAATTGTCTTTGCTTGCTAATTTGGTATCCAGAATTTTGCTCTAACTGATTCGGATTTGACTCGGACCGTGCACTCACTAGGTTTGATGGGTGAGTCTACCAATGGGGCGGCGCAAGGTCTCGAACCTGAGACCTACTTAAGCTGGAACAAACTACCACTCGATCCAACCTTGCGTTGATGAGTCTCAATCTTAATTAATTTTTTTGGTAATCACCCATATTTGATAACTAAATTGACCCGACTAATCCAGAGTCGAGCTGCATAGTACTTTAAATGGGGAATTCTTGCAGGATCGCTCAATCTTAATTGTAATTACAAAATCTACCTGAACCTCAAATTTAAATTAGACAGAAGAAGAGACTTTTGAGGGACCAACCATGAAATCACAAGTACATTATTTGAGTTAGATTGTTAACTGATGATATGACGAGGAGGGGGGGCCGGCCGGCCGGCAAGGGTACATCTTGAGCTAGCATGGCAGAGATGTCAATCTTCTTCCAGAATGGTCCACTTCTGCTTTCCAATTAGTACAACTTTTTCCTATCACGCGCAAGATTACATATTGAATGGTTATTATGAATTCATAATATTCCATAACTTTAGGAGAAAGATAAAAATGCAAGAAGATATCCTAAAACAGTGTTAGAAAAGATAATATCTTAGTTCTATCTCTTCAAAAAGGAGGAAAGAAGAATCTAGTATCATGTTCTTCCTGTTGATTAAACCAGAATAGTGCTATTGTGGGATATTGACTGTAATAAGCTTGATCATGTTCTTATCAAAAAGACAATAAGATCCAACAGATTAAACAGGACAATCTTCATCAAACCCTAATGGCCATATATATATTTATGTTTCCCAATAGACGAGCAATTTCATATTATCTATAGCTGGTTGCCACATGTGAGGTCCCCTTGATAAAAGTACATTGCAAAACTGTGGGCTTAGAATAGTGTGACTAATCACTTTTATAGTTTTTGGCAACCATGTTAATCCCCCACTAAATTACATAGTCGGAAGAGGAGGAAGCTATTGAAGCTAATTAAGGTAATATCAAATATGTATTGGTTCAACATTTAAATGCTAATTGGTGAAACAAATTTTCTTTGGTATATGATAATTACAAACTAATTAGTACTTTGGTGAAAGAACTTTACTGGATAAAGATTGGCTTAATGTCCTTTTTGGCCCCCGAACTTGTACAATTTTGACGTTTTGCCCCCTAAACTTTAATTTTGGACGTTTTGCTTCCTAAACTTGCACTTTGGAGCCAATTTTAGGAGAAATTATTAGGTCGGACGGACCCGCCACATCATCTGTGGGACTAACCAATAGAATTTTGCCATGTCAAATTAACTCCTTAAATTTAGGTACGATTTTAGCCCAATATTTAGCCCCCTTTTAAAACAAACCCTATATAAAGAGTAAGTCCCAAATTTGAGATTTTATTGGGATAGGGTTTTAGAAAATTGATGAGTTGTCTTCATATTATTGATTGGTTCCATAGATGATATGGTGGATCCGTCCTACCTAATAATTTCTCCAATTTTAGTCCCTCTCATACGATATTGCCAATGTGGCAATGCCACGTCTGCGTCTTGATCTGACGTGGTCTTGCCATGTGGCATTTTTGGTTCGACGTGGCATGGTCACGTCAGCAATACCGTTTGAGAGGGATTAAAATAGTTCCAAATTACAAGTTTAGGGGGTAAAACGTCCAAAATTGAAATTGAGGGGCAAAACGTCAAAATCGTACAAGTTTAGCGAGAAAAGAGGGCATTAAGCCGATAAAGATTTGGCAGGAAATTAACACAAACTAAAAAATTTCAGATGAAGCTTGAAAAGTTGCTACTGTCATCAAGGAAAGTCGACACGGTTCTCGCCTCCTGCTGGATCCCTTACTACTGATTCAGATTGTTATTAGTGGCATTATGGAACATATCCATGATCAACAGGATCAAAGTCATCATTTGGCTAGCATCTTGCTCCAGTGAGTTTACCACTTCTGACGCTTGGGATTGGCTATGAGACTGAAAAAGGCTAAAGTTCCTTGGGACAAAGCTTATCTATCTGTTTTAGATTTCATATTCCAAAATTCCATTTTCTATTGCTTGGACTGATTATCTTGATCAGATTAAGTCATGAGATTTCACTTTGTAGCTAATCTAAAGCTGTGTGGAGAGCAGGGTGCTCAATAGGTTAGGGATCCCCATGATCTTGGGAAACTGAGCTTGCCACTTGCCAGGGCTATTTCTGTGCTGGAAATTGTGAGAAGTAATATTTTATTTATATTAATTTCTCAAACTTACAAATTTTGGAGCACTTTATCATAGCAAGCAGAAGAATCATTGGTAGACAAGTGACCAAACAATAAGTCTTTGCGTGAAAGACTTATAAGAAAATTAGTGTATCTTCTTACTCACAGAAGGATTAATTTTATTGGGGTTTTAAATATGTTTAGTTTGGATTTGATTCTTTTATTGAGAGAAGATATTGGAATTTTTTTTTATTTGATACTGAATTTATTTATTTAATTAATTATTTTATAGAATAGTTTTTGTAGTATTCAAAGTCAAGATTCTCCCACTCAGGACAAATTGCTCTGTTTTTCTCTTCTGGATCGATTCTGTTTTTCTCTCTTTCCATGCATGTAATAAGCAATTAAATATCTAATACTATTAAAATAAAATTTATTGGATGGAATGAATTAGGAAAAGTACAAAATAAGTTGGCTAAGGTACAACCTAACCTAGTAATTAGTAGCCAAAAGACAAAATATAAAAAAGTATAGCATTAATTTAGTTTGTGTTGTGTTACTTAATACTACCTACTTATTGCAGATATGGGCTCTTTTGTTTTGTTCTCCTTGACGGACAACAAAGGGTAAGGTTCGAAAGCTTCGGAAGAAACCCAGAAGCAAATTCTAAGTTAGTTTTGTTTCTTTCATCATCCATGTTATCGACTCATTATAGCAAAACCACACGTAGGTGGAAGTTTCTGATAATGAATAAGTGGCCGAAGATCATCCCCGTAAAGACAACTTGTTTTTAGCTTTTAGAAGCTTCCAGCCATCTCTCTCTCAGCCTAAAACAACGATTCTTATTTTGTTTCTTTTGATTCTTTCTTCGGCATGGCCACCGTATGATATGGAGTATTTCTTTGACACATTTAATGTCCAAAAATTCTATAGGTTACTTTGAGGATTTTTCTTTGTCCTTACCGGTATGCCTCCCTTTCACAAATTCTATAGACTCAAGGGTCACTACGTTGACACGTTCTGCAATGGAGATTACTTGACGAGCAAGACAGAAATAGTCCACAGAATTCTAGTCCTCGTAGCCAACCACATCTTCCATAGAAGAAGCAAAATTGCCTATGTATGCTCTTGCATCAGCATTGGAAAATATAGACCATATTTGAATTCAGGATGAACTTGAAATACTTCACTATATCTGGAAGAATTCGGCGCCCTTCCCATTGAAATTCACTTTTCACCCTTTAAAGTTCACTCTCCTTACTTTGAATTGCCATGGGTTCCCTATGTGACGATAAGCTTCACTTTGTTCTGTTTCCTTTCATGGCTCAAGGCCACTTAATTCCCATGGTTGATATTGGTAGACTCTTAGCACAGCGCGGCATGATTGTTACTATTGTTACAACGCCTCACAATGCAGGCAGAGTCGAGAAAACAGTCACCCGCGCCATGGAATCAGGGCTGGATATCCGTTTGGTTCCAATCCGATTTCCTTGCAAAGAGGTTGGATTACCAGAAGGGTGTGAGAATATAGACATGGTGGCTTCAATGGCGGAGTATTTGCCATTCTTCACTGCAGGAAACCTGATGGAAGAAGCTGTGATGAAATTATTTGAGAAGCTAACACCCCTCCCCAATTGTATCATTTCAGACTTTTGTCTTCATTATACCACAAAAGTTGCCAGCAAGTTTCATGTTCCAAGGATTTCGTTTCATGGATTTTGTTGCTTTTGTCTTCTTTGTATGCACAACATAAGCTCCTCCAAGATACTTGAGAGCATAACCTCTGATTCTGAATACTTCACCGTGCCAGACATGCCTGTTAAAGTTGAGTTTACCAGAGTTCAATTAGCGAATAGGAGTGATAATCTTGAGGGACCTATGAAGGAACTTTTTGAAAATATTAGAGAAGCTGACCGATCATCATTTGGGGTTGTCATGAATAGTTTTGAAGAGATAGAGTTGCCGTTTGTCGAAGAATACAGGAAGGTAAGAAATGGCAAAGCCTGGTGCATTGGTCCAGTTTCTCTGAGCCACAAAGATGAACTGGATAAGGCTCAAAGAGGTAAGAAGGCTGCAATTAATGAGCACGAGTGTTTAAAGTGGCTTGATTCTCAACAACCAAATTCTGTAATTTATGCTTGCCTAGGTAGTATCAGTAGCCTAAGGCTTCCACACTTGGAAGAGTTGGGTTTAGGCTTAGAGGCATCTAACAAGCCATTCATTTGGGTCATTAGAGAGAATGACACATCAAAACAAGTAGAGAATTGGATGAAAGAGGATGGATTTGAAGAGAGGATAAAAGGAAGAGGGCTTGTGATTTTTGGTTGGGCTCCCCAAGTACTCATTTTGTCACACCCTGCAGTAGGAGGATTTCTTACTCATTGCGGATGGAATTCAACGATTGAAGGCATTTCTGCAGGTTTGCCATTGATTACATGGCCACTATTTGCAGACCAGTTTAGCAATGAAAAACTAGTAGTACAAATATTGAAAACTGGAGTGAGCCTTGGAGTTGAGAAGCCGACCATTTTGGGATTAGAAGAGAATACAGAGGTGATGGTGAAGAAGGAGGATGTGAAAAATGCAATAGAAAAATTAATGGATCAAGGAAATGAAGGAATGGAGAGAAGAAAACGAGCTAAAGAGTTTGGAGACAAGGCAAACAAGGCTGTTGCAGTGGGGGGATCTTCTTACCTCAATTTGACCAAGTTGATCCAAGATATCAGGCAACAATCTCAAAGAATGTGTTATGACTTGAGTCCAGCCTCACAGAGTGATGAGAAGATTATAGAGTGAAAGGTTAACTGTATTTCCATTTTTGATATGGTTATTTTGAGTGAATCTGCAATGTATATGGTTTTTTTGTTACATCATAGCTCAGTCATTTTCCCTTCAAAATCCCAAAAATCAAATACTGTAATGATAACTTTAAGTTAATTTGTATGCAGCCAAAACAAACTGTTTCTACATTAATAAATGAGATTGATAAGAATTATTGTTTGTTCCAACTTTGAAACCCACTTGTCTTTTGTCAATTTACTCTACCTTTTTGTCTGTTCTTCATGCTGTATATTGGCAAAATTGGATCAAATTCCAACTCTCCCTCTTCACGTAGAGCCTAATACTTTCTGATTAGTTCCATGGCTGCATTCATGAAGATTCTAATAAAAGTTAGAAGCATTAATTCTAGATAACTTCCAGAAAAGTCAGACCTATTTTCTCAAATATCAGCAGAAACCACCTGGAAGTGTATGCAGCAGTTCAAAGGATATTCAATTCATTCTTGAACTCTTTGCTGTTCTTTAAAGAGTAAGCAGAACTATGTTGACTTTTATTTTCTTCATTAAAAAAAGAGTAAAAAACAAAAGAGAAATTAGTAAGACTAATCTGATGCACACTAGAATAAGATTTTGACAAATTTAATATCCTAAATTTAGGGACTTATTCTGTAAATCTATCTGGTGAAACTAGAAGCTAAACCTGGTACTGAATTAGTGTCTAAATTTTAGGAATAAATCTGATTTGTCACAATTTTATTAATCGGAACCATGAATGACGTGATGAACCTAGTCCATCTAATAATTTCTCGGAAACTGAGCTTGCTAGAGTTATTTGTGTGCTAAAAATTGGGAGAAGTAATTAAGAATGTTAGTAGATTTTATATTTTATATATCCATATTATTTGCTTGGCTGATTATTTTCTTGATTCTTTTTTTGGGAGAATAGATTGGATTTTTTATTATTTGATTCTGAATTTATTTATTTAATTAATTTCTAGAATAGTTTTTGTAGTATTCAAAATTTCAAAGTCAAGATTCTCCCACTCAGGACAAATTGCTCTGTTTTTCTTTTCTTAATCGACTCTGTTTTTCTCTCTTTTTATGTACTATGTAATAAGCAATTAAATATATCTAATACTATCAAAATAAAATTTATTGGATGGAAGGAATTAGGAAAAGTACAAAATAAGTTGGCTAAGGTACAACCTAACCTAGTTATTACTTTTCCGCCAAAAAAAGAAAAAAAACCTAGTTATTACTTAATTTAGAAGCCAAAAGACAAAATATATAAAAAAAGTATATTAATTTTAGTTTGTGTTGTGTGTTACTTAATACTTACTTACCGCTAGAGCTGTCCATGGGCGGGTTCGGGCTGGGTACGGGCCGGGCCCATGCTTAATATAAATGACCATATTGCTTGCCCAAGCCCGGCTCGTCCCGACTAAACGGGTCTCCCATCTTGTCCAAGCCCGTTCAAATAATTAGAGACTTTGACCAAGCCCGTCCAAACCCGCCCGTATACCAAATAAATAATATATTAATTAATTTTTTTACTTTTTTTTATTAATTTATATATTTATGAATTAATATATATTTTAATAATCAAAACTTAATTAATTAACATTAATAGTAATTTTTTAATAAATAATACATTAACATATCTAATAATTTCATTTAATTAATCTAATGTAATATAAAATTTATATTATTATTATTTAAACGGGCCGGGCCGGGCCGGGCTCGGGGCTTAACACTCAAAACCAAGCCCGGTCCATTTTTTAAAAGGGCTTAAAAATTTTTCCCAAGCCCGTCCAACGGGCTTCACATTTATGTCCAAACCCTCCCAAATATCGGGCGGACTTACGGGCTTGGGCGGGCGGCCCGGCCCATGGACAGCTCTACTTACCGCTGCTTGGTTTAACAGTTGGAGCTCAAGCTGATGATGACAAGATAGAGTTACTTCTGTCCCAAGTAAAGGGCAAGCATTTAGCTGAACTTATTGCTGTAGGAAGACTGAAAATGGCCCCATGCCATTCCGCGAAGCCGCCATTGAAAGTCCTGCTGCTGCTGAACAGGGGCAAAACTAGAAAATTTTCTTTGGAGGGGCTGAACTAGTGTATATATATACATTATATTTCAATCGGTCGACATCTAATTATATATATATATATATGTGTGTGTTGAGATAAAGATAATATAATATATAATAATAATATAAATAAAGAAATTTAATGTCATGAGTTGAATCAGAAAAAATGCGATAAGTGAAAAATTAATCGTCGAATAGATTGAAAGAAATTGAAATTTTAAAAAATGAATCATTTATACATATAAAAGGGAGCTAATTGATAATTTTTTTTTTGACCAATGGGCCAAATTAAATAAAAATTATGGGGACAAATTCAAAAAAAGGGGGATTTACACAATTTTAGCCGAAATCTTGTAATAATCATCACAATTTTTGGCAAAAATAGCGTTCCGGGGTCCGGGCTTAATTTTGCATGAATTTTGGCGCCAAGACTCCTTGATATATCCATATTCATCTAATCAAATCTCAGACACATTGGATTTAAGAATTTGGTTTTAAAAGCATCTGAAAATTGTTTCGATTTAATTAGAAATTAATTTAGAAAAATATGAAAAAAATATATTAAAAACATGAAAAGTTCTCAAATCTTTTTGGCGTTAAATTATATATATTTTATGAGTATTCTATCAAAAATTGAGGAAAAATTTTTCGGGTCGTTTTTTGCAAAATTTTAGCCAAAATCGTGTACTAACCATCATGGTTTTGGGCTAAAAACGCGTTTCGGGGACTTGATTTAGTTTTGCATGATTTTTGGCGACTACACTCCTTGAAATATCTATATTCATATAATAAAATCTTAGTCAAATTGCATTTAAGGATTTGTTTTTACGAGCATCTAAATCTTGTCTCGATTTGATTAGAAATTAATTCAGAAAAATATGAAAAACGATATTAGAAGTGTGAAAAGCTCTCCAATCTTTTTGACGTTGAATTATATATTTTTTTACGAGTATTTTAGCCAAAAAATGAGGAAATATATTTCCGGTCAATTTTTACAAAATGTTAGCCGAAATCATGTAATAATAATAACAGTTTATGGCTAAAAAAGCGTTCCAGGGCCCCGAGTCAGTTTTGCATTATTGTTGGCGCCAAGACTCCTTGAGATATCCATATTACTCTAATCAAATCTCAACCATATTACATTTATGGATTTGTTTTTACGAGAATCTGAATCTTGTTTCAATTTAATTAGAAATTAATTCAGAAAAAATATGAAAAACAATATGAAAAGCGTGAAAATTCCTCCAATCTTGTTGGCATTAAATTATATATATTTCATGATTATTTTAGTCAAAATTGGAAAAAAAATTCTAGTCATGTTTTGCAAAATTATAGCCAAAATCGTGTACTAACACCATCACAGTTTTTCGCTAAAAACACGTTTCGGGGAACCAGCTCAGTTTTGCATGATTTTTGGCGTCGAGACTCCTTGAAATATCTATATTCATCTAATAAAATCTTAGTTACATTGCATTTAAGGATTTGTTTTTACGAGCATATGAATTTTGTTTCAATTTAATTAGAAATTAATTCAGTAAAATATGAAAACGATATTAAAAGCGTGAAAAGTCCTCAATCTTTTTGGAGTTGAATTATATATATTTTACGAGTATTTTAGACAAACATTGAGGAAAAATATTTCTGGTCAAATTTTGCAAAATATTAGTCGAAATCGTGTACGTTAATTGAAATCACGACTTTTGGCATAAAACATGTTCCGTGACCCCGGTTCATTCTTGCATGATTTTAGGCGTCGAGACTCCTTGAAATATCTATTTTCATCTAAACAAATCTCAGCCACATTGGATTTAAGGATTTGTAAAACAAGCATCTGAATCATATTTCGATTTAATTAGAAATTAATTCGGAAAGTAATAGAAAAACGATATTAGAAGCATGAAGAGGCCTTCAATCTTTTTGGCATAGAATTATATAATTTTTATGAGTATTGTGTCTAAAAATTGAGAAAATAACTTTCGAGTCAATTTTTGCAAAATTCTAGCCAAAATCGTGTAATAATCAATCACGGTTTCTTTTTGTTGCTAAAAACGCATTTCGGGGCCTCAGTAAGTTCTGCATGATTTTTAGCGCCAAGACTCTTTAATATATCCATATTAATCTAATCAAATCTCAACTACATTGGATTTAAGAAATTTTTTTACGAGCATCTAAATCTTGTTTCGATTTAATTAGAAATTAGTTCAGAAAAATAGGAAAAACGATATAAAAATCGTGAAAAGTCCTCCAATCTTTTTGGCGTTAAATTATATAGTTGTTATGAGTATTTTAACCAAAAATTGACAGAAAATTTTTCGGGTCATTTTTTTTGCAAAATATTAGCCGAAATCGTGTACATCACGGTTTTTGGCTAAAAATCGCGTATCGGGGCCCCTGCTTGATTTTGCATGATTTTTGGCGTCGAGACTCCTTGAAATATCTATATTCATGTAATCAAATTTCAGCCACATTGAATTTAAGGATTTTTTTTTTTTACGATTATGTGAATCTTGTTTCGATTTAATTAGAAATTAATTAAAAAAAATGAAAAACGATATTAAAAGCATGAAAAGTCCTCCAATCTTTTGACGTTGAATTATATATATTTTATGAGTATTGTGGCTCAAAATTGAGGAAATATTTTTTGGGTCAATTTTTGCAAAATTTTTGCCGAAATCGTGTACCATCACGGTTTTATGGCTAAATACGTGTTTCAGGGCCCGAGTCAGTTTTGCATAATTTTTGGTGGCAAAACTCCTTGGATCATGTTTTGTAATTATAATGCCAAAAAATCAAGTCGGCGCATTTGTCTTTATGTTGATCATTACAGGTCTCTTGAATCTTCTATTTACCTACTTATTTCTTTTTCTTTGCTTTTTTATTTGTATAGACTGCGACTTTATTCTTATTTTCTTTCTTTGTGATAGGAATCTATATTCATCTAACCAAATCTTAGTCACATTGGATAAGGATTTGTTTTTACAAGCATTTGATTAATGTTTCGATTTAATTAGAAACTAATTTGAAAAAAAGAAAAAGAAAAATGATATTAGAAGCGTGAGAAGCCCTTCAATCTTTTTGGCATTTAATTATATATTTTTTATGAGTATTGTGTTTAAAACTTGAGAAAAATATTTCGGGTCAATTTTTGCAAAATTTTAGCCGAAATCGTGTACCATGATGGTTTTTTGGCTAAAAACTCGTTTCGGGGCTTGAGTCAGTTTTGCATGATTTTTTGGTGACAATACTCCTTAAAATATATCTATATTCATCTAATCAAATCTCAGGCTCATTATATTTAAAGATTTGTTTTTACGAGTTTCTAAATCTTGGAAATTAATTTGGAAATAAAATAGGAAAAATGATAATAGAAGCTCGAAAAAGACTTAAAATTTTTTGGCTTTGAATTATATATTTTTTAAGAGTATTCTAGCAAAAAATTGAGGAAATATCTTTTGGGTCAATTTTTGCAAAATTTTAGGCAAAATCGTGTACTAACAATCACGGTTTTTGGCTAAAAACGCATTCCAGGGTCACGACTCTGTTTTGAATGATTTTTGGCGCCAAGACTCTTTGTAATATCTTTATTTATCTAATCAAATCTCAGCCACATTGGATTTAAGAATTTTTTTATGTGCATCTGATTCTTGTTTCAATTTGATTAAAAATTAATTCAGAAAAAATATGAGGAATGATTTTAAAAGCGTGAAAAGTCCTCCAATCTTTTTGGCGTTGAATTATATATATTTTATGAGTATCTTTTCCAATAATTGAGGACAAATCTTTCGGGTCATTTTTACTGTCATGGGTTTTTGGCTAAAAACGCGTTCCGTATCCCGGCTCAGTTTTGCATGATTTTGGCGCCAAGACTATCTATATTATCTAATAAAATCTCAGACATATTCTATTTAAGGATTTATTTTTATGAGTATTTAAATCTTGTTTGTATTTAATTAGAAATTAATTCAAAAAAAATATGAAACAAAAATTTGATTAATTTAAATCTTGTTTCGATTATTACACAATATGTAACTTAAAATAGAAATCAATCAAAATTTCATTCCCACGTATGGAACACGTGACAAATTACTAGTTAACATTAAAAAGCCATGCATTAAGAAATTACAAAAGTAAATTATATCCATCAAATTATGATATGGGCTCTTTTGTTCTCCTCGGCAGACAAAGAGTCGAGTCTTCGAGAGCTTTGGGAGAAACCCAAAAGCAAATTCTAAGTTACTTTTATTTCTTTCATCGTCCATGTTATTAATGTATGAGGATAGGGTAGTTGCCATAAGAATAGGTCTCTTTATCTAGTCTAACAAAATTTTAAATTCAATTTGTAAATTGAAATTGTATTTATCTATTTAGTTATACACTTGTAATCTGAAGATGTATAAATACTTGAATAGAAACCACAAGAGATCAAGTCTCTTTTACCCTAATTATTTCTCTCTTAATCTCTATATGGTATCAGAGCAACTTGCTGATGCCATTCGTTTGGCCGGTTCTCCTACGGAGGATGATGATTTGGTCCTTCATATTCTCAAAGGAGTTGGACCTGAGTTTAAGGAAGTGGTGGCTGCTGTTAGGTGTCGGAAAATACCTATGTCCATTGATGAAATTCACTCTACTTTCACCGCTCATGAGCTACACTTGAAGAATGAAGCAGCTGCTATCTCCATGGAGGTTAATATTCCATCAGCCAATTTCACTAGGCGAGTTAACAACCATTTCAGCCGTGGCAGGGGGCGATCCAACCCGAGGTTCAATGGTCCTCGATAATACTACAATCAATCGGCCTCATCCTCAAACAACAACAACAATCGACCTACTTGTCAAATTTGTGACAAGTATGGTCATTCGGCCAAAACTTGCAGAAAAGGGAAAAGGTTTTTCGACTCACCTCCCACTGCAAATGTTGCAACCATGGCTGGTCAAAATTCATCTTGGTGTTTGGACACGGGGGCATCGCACCATGTTACTCCTCAACTTCAGAATCTGAGCTTAGCATCTGAATATGACGGACCAGATCAAATTGTTGTTGGTAATGGGCAAGGTTTGGATATTTCCCATTCTGGTTTAATTGATCTTCGCACATCTAGTAAGCAATTTCATTTGAAAGATGTGTTATATGTGCCAAGCATGAAGCAAAATCTTATCTCGGTTTCCAAGTTTTGTTCCAATAACAAAGTATTTATTGAGTTTTATGATGATCATTTTTGGTGAAGGATTTGCAGACTCGACAGGTGCTGACCAAGGGGTTGCTCACTGATGGTGTATATTGCCTCCATGCTCAAATTTCTCGTCCACATGTTGCTCTCTCCTCTCAATGTCTTCCTTTTCTGGATTGGCACAGTAGGCTAGGCCATCCGTCCAAATCTATCTTATGTCATGTAGTCAATAAATTTGCACTTCCTTCTACCCCTGTTAAGGATTTTGTTTGTACTGCTTGTCAATTCAGTAAGAGTCACAAATTGCCATTTGCTTTGTCTTCTTTATCTAGTTCTCGTCCATTGGAATTGTTATATTCAGATATTTGGGGTCCTCAAATTTCAATTGATGGATTTTCTTACTACATTATTTTTGTTGATCATTTTACTTGTTATACCTGGTTCTATCCTTTAAAACGAAAGTCTGATTTATCTATTTTGTTTCCTAAGTTCAGGATCATGGTTGATAAATATTTTCAAACACATATACATGTTGACTCCATGTGTTTTTGATGATAACAAAACATTCCACATATGTGTGTCTAACCATTTTACTTGAGTGTGTAAGGGAAAGCTAATGTTTAAATATATATCCAAGTCCCTAAGACAAAAATCAAGTCTAGCTATGAGCTTGATCAAGTATGGGAGTGATTTGAATTCATTCATGTCAAGATGAAGAATGATAAATAAGAATATCAAGGCTTGGAGAGAAAAGAAAAAATTTGAGTTTAAATTGGAGCTCAAGAATCGAATTTGGAGAAAGCCTTAACAATATTGAAGATTAATATGAAGTTTGGAGAAGCTTACATAAGAGTTATCTTGAAGAAATATGCAAAGAAAGGAAAATACTCGAAAATTGGAGAGTGGACATTTTTAGTCGACTGGAGCTGGCGTTAAAAGTGCCAAGCCTGATGTGCCCAATCTGTATGAACAGTAACTTGTCATGCAGTACACTTTTAGACGACTAAAACTGATGTTAAAACTACTACCGCCCACTAAAAGACAAAAATAACGGTTAGTTTGAAAAAGTGGAAAAAGGTGCCGAACGGCTAGGAAAAGACTCCAACGGCTAGAATGATGTGAGAGAGCATAAATAGACCTCTTAAACACTCATCCAAAGCAAGATTCAAAGGGGTAACACTCCATACATCAAAGATCAAGTGAGGAAAGATTTTATTTCTCTTAGTTCTTCATTTCTACTATTTTTGAGAGAAGATTGTATTGAGCTAAACTTTGTACTTGGGATCTTTGGGAGATCATTGTACTTCTTTATTCATCTTTTCTAGGGTAGAAACAAGTTAGGATCAACTTGTTTTGAAGATTAGAGCTTGGGGAGAGCTCGCTTTGTAAAAGGTTTGGTTCAAGCTAGAATTTCACCGGTTTAGTGAAGTGTTTGTGAAAATCCTTGATTGGGGAGATCAAGGTAGAGGATGTAGGTGAGGGGATCACCGAACCTCTATAAATTGTGAGTATTCATCTTCCCTAAACATTCCTTTTACTTTGTGTTGCAATTTCTCATCTTTCTACCTTCAAACTTCATCTATTTCATCTACCCTTTTTACCCAACTTAGCAAAAGTTCTAGAGGTTGCCATAAATTGTTTAAAAGTGCTATTCATCCCCCTCTAGCACCATATCAAGGGCCTAACAATTGGTATCAGAGCTTAACTTATTCTTTTAAGGCTTAACATCCTTGGGGAAGATCCAAATGGCAACCCAAAATACTCTTCTACTTGAGGGTCAACCCATAGATAGACATCCCTTGTTTGATGGCACAAATTATGAGCTTTGGAGCACTAGAATGGCTATATTTATCAAAGCTTATGATTATGAGGTATGGGATGTAATTATGGATGATCCTTTTGTGCCTACAAAGAGCTCCAATGCTAGAAGAAAGAAGAATGCAAAGAATAGGAGTGAATGGTCAATGGAAGAAAAGCGAAAAGTGCAAGCAAATTTCAAGGCCATAAATGTTCTTCATTGTGCTTTAAGCCAATCCGATTTTGCTCAAATTTCAACATGCTCCAATGCCAAAGAAATTTGGGAGAAGTTGAAAAAAGATTACTCCACACCAAAGGTTGATGCATCCAAAGCTAAAGTGGAAGCTAATCTTTGCTTGATGGCCATAGAAGATGAAATTGAGGTAACTCCTAATTTACCAATTATTTGTGATAGTGAGGATATGCAAGATGATTATTATAGTTTATGTGATGAATTTGATAAACTTATTTTAAAATACAAAGTTTTGAAAAAGAAAGCCAATGCATTGAATGATGATCTTGAAAAGATTAGAATTGATTTTCAAAGTGTTTTTGATAATAGGAATATGCTTCAAGTAGAATTAGAACATGCAAAGAATGATTATGATGTCTTGAAGCTAGATTTAGAGAGTAAGAGTAAAGCCTTGCAAGAGGCACTTGTTGAAAACTCAACTCTAAAGCTTACAATTGATGAATTATCAAAATCAAATTTAAAAAATGATGTAGGAAGAAATGTTTCTCCTAAATGTTCTCATCATGCATCAAATGTATATTGCTTTTAGGGGTGCAAACGAGCCGAGCTCGAACGAGCTTGAACATGAACCAGTCGTGTTCGCGAACATTTGGCTTGTTCGAGCTCGGCTCGTGTTCGTTTAAAATTTGGAAAGGGTGTTCGAGTTCGTGTTCGTTTATTAATACTGTGTTCGTGTTCGGCTCGTTTAAGTA